>JAZAYU010000744.1:0-164967 GCA_038501625.1 Corbicula japonica | reverse complement strand
AAATCCGAGTACTTTTAGCGACATAATGTACCCAAAACAAGAAGTTTTTATTGTGGCTTCTTTTCAAAGTGATAAAATTGTAATGCAGACATGGGTTCACAAAAGGTATTTGGTATAGAAATAGCGAGGAAAATCTTACATGTGCATGTATTTGTCAAACATGCATACTGAAAATTTTTGTTGAATAAAAAAGCAACATATGCATATCAGGAATCGCCACACTCAAAAAACACAGCCTCCCCACGCAGCGAAAAAGAAGAGAGGAAGAGAGAGAGAGAGAGAGCGCATGTTTTATATATGTATGTCAATTCAAATAGGACGCCACAAACAATTAATAAACAAGAGAACCTTTGGGGATACCGCCTTGGAATGGTCAGTGGCAAAACAAATTGCCACTGGGGGTTTAAACCAGGTTCTAGGGTGCACCAACCTCACACTTGCCCCAACAGGTTCTCGTATCACAAAACAAGTACAAATTGTCTTGGTGAAATAACTCCAACCCACCCATCAGCTCAACAATGTTGCATGCAAAAGCATACAAACATATAAACATAAGAATTTAATAGCATTGCAAAGCCAAAGGGCGGGTACTCAATGATCTTTCCGAGACCAGAGCACCTGGAGTAAAATCAGCAAGAACACGATGACAGGGATAAAAGAAACAAATCGAGCTTTTAGGTTCTTTTAAGAAAAGATTTCCCCATAAACTTTCATAAACTCTTACACCCCTGCCACCGTCGTGCAACCAAAGAGGTAAGCATAATGATCAACTGTAGATGGGTTAATCACCAGGCCTGCAGAGCGCTGTAAAATATCATGTTGGTAACCTTTCTTTTTAAATTTACAGATGGTTTTTACGAATAACCGGGAGAAATTTGCATCGCCTTTTATCTTCTTAAGTTTAAAAATTAAATCTCCATAAAAAACTGGCTGTGAAATTCCTTGTTGCAATAGTGATTTTAAACTGCAGCTGTATTTATGAATTAGATCAGGATATCGGCGATAAAACTTGCAAAAGGTTTTCCTTAATTTGTGATACCGATAACCTTGTTTTAAAAGTTTTTCTGTAATGCAAAGATTACGTTCATTGAAATCATTCACATCGTTGCAAGCTCTTGAAAAGCGAACAAGCTGTGAGATATAAACCCCGTAAGAAGTTGCACGAGGAACATCGCCGTCTAGAAACGGAAAATTTACTATATTAAAATTAAAATCATCTCTTTTATCATAAATTTTAGTAGTGACGTAACCATTTTCGATGAATAGATTTAAATCAAGGAAGTTTGCTTGCTTTTCTGAAGTGTTCGCTTTGTTAAGCTGTAGTTCTTTAGGATAAATCTTATTAACCAGTGATGGAAAATGGTTATTATCTATATTTAATAAATCATCAAGGTACCTCGAGGTGTTGTTAAAAGCTGTAATAATATCATCTTGATGTTCGGTAGAAAGAGATAACATGAAATCTCTTTCATAACAGTATAAAAACAGATCAGCAACAAGGGGTGCACAATGAGTACCCATTGGAATGCCTATTACTTGTTTATAAATAGAGGTACCAAATCTCAAATAAATATTATCCAATAAAAATGTGAGCGCCTGGATAAGGTCTTGACAGGTCCATGAAGTATAATTATCATAAGAACCATCTGTAAAGAATGCCCTATGTTCATTACAAGCAATAAATGTTTTATTTTCTCTAGCAAAAGTTTTTTCAATGAGACTGGTTAGCTTGTCTCTTATTAAATTATGAGGGAGAGAAGTATACAAGGTAGAAAAATCATATGTGGACAAACAGAACGCCTGAAAATTATTTGATTTAAGTTTCTTCAAAACGTCATTTGAATTTTTTATAGACCAAAATAAATTTTTGCCAGTAGTTTCAAAAACTTTTTCGCAATACCTAATTACATGTTCTTTTATAGCTGTAAGACAAGATGTTAAGAGCACGGATAACTTTGTTGTAGTACAAGAACTAGAGTTAGCGATAAATCTTGCTTTGTACGGTGTTTTGTGCATTTTAGGCAACCAATACATAGTAGGTACTTTGTCTTGTTTAGGCTCAACACTGATTCTAAATTTTGTAATTTGTAGAGTGTGTGCAGTAACAATATCACTCTCAGATGAAGATGTCAGTGTATAAGCATTAGTGCTATTAAGCTCTTCAGTTTGAATATTTATATAGTGTATACGTCACACTATAATAACATTATTTGAAGCCTTATCAGCAGGTGTTAAAACAAATTTGTTGTGAAAATCTTGAATACCTTTTTTCAAATGACGAAAGTTAAAACGAGGTCGAGGTGGTAGTAAAGCTATGTTTCTTTTATAGAAGGATATACGAGTGTCAATTATTTTGAATATTTGTTTTTTCCAGTTTGAAAGAGCATTAGGCTCAGCATGTTCTCGTTTACACCATTTATTGCAAAAAGAGTTTAAAGACTCTGCAATTTAGCCACCAGAATCTTGTGGATTCAGCCACATACATGTACTTGCGTATAGGCCTGAATGTATGTTTAATTTGTATCACAATATCATGTTATATGTGTACTTAATCTCTGTCTTTATTTTTATCAAAGCGACTTTGGACTAACGAAATTCTTTTGGAATGCATTGTAAGAAAGCTTATTCTGAGACTTGATAATTTTATCACATTATCTTAAGTGATAGGTTTTAAGTCGATATCGACTTTGAAAAAAAGTACTGATAAATTCAGTTGAGTGTTCTACCAAAGTACCAAAACAAAAAATGATATTCCCAACACAATTGAGTCCAGTAAGCAAATTGCTAGCATGAAGACGTAATCGCCAGAGCTAATAAAATGTATTAAATGAGGACTTTACATGTCAGGTCTGACAGACTCTAACCCCAGATGGAAAGGGAACTTTTAAAGTAACCGAACACGAAAATATTAAAATATTTGAAGGCTCGTTTTATCGAGTCTGTTCACATGTGGACACTTATGGAAATGCATATTGCTGCACACGCCGCAACTCAGTATCTATTTTTGAAGCATACAGGCTCTTGAATGTGATTTTAAACATTTTTTTCAAAGGCATGCCATTTAAAAAACTCAGTCCTAGAGCTCTGACCTCGATAGAGCTCTAGGACTGAGTTTTTTTAAATGGCATGGTTAACTTAAAATAATAATTTGATAAATTTGTTTAAATATTTGAACCTTTTTTATTTTGGTATCTAACACTAAAACTCAACACCTGTCACATTAACATTGTCTTTGTCAGCTTGATCACCTGACTGCTATTTACAGAATAAACAAAACTTTGTTTAACTTCCTGTTCATGCTTTTGAAAAAAAATGTTTAAAATCACTTTATAGATCACTTTTGGTTTAAAGGGTTATGGGTTCGGGTTAGCCCTAACCCTCTTTGTAATGGCGAATATTCTCAACCGATTTTCTGATAGAATTCACACATTTCACTTGTACGAGAATAATTTGTTGTGAATAGCTGATTTTGTTATTAAATAATATGGTGTCAGCAAGAAACTTGAAAAATCGCCAACTCGAAGCTCGAAGTTTTCGACTCGAGTCTCTAATTTTTCAACTTGAGACACGAAGTTTTCAACTCGAGACTCTAAGTTTTCAACTCGAAACTCGAATTTTTCAACTCGAGAATTGAAGTTTTCAACTCGAAACTCGAATTTTTCCACTCGAAATTCGAATTTTTCAACACGAGACTCGATCTTTACTACTTAAAACTCGAACATTTTAACTCGAAACTCGAAAAATTCCAACTCGAAACTCGAAGACTGATTCATCCCAAACGATGGAATGCATATGGCGGTGAACATGGAACCTTCAATGCGGTATTTTCAGATTTATACCATTCCATGTTCAGCGGCGTATGGTCCCCAAATAAAAGAATGGATTTGCCCTAAACGAGAAAACAATGGGCAGAACTAAGCAGAATAGAATTTTGACTGGGGATCAGAGAATATAAATCCTGCATATCACAGACAACGGCATGAATTTGATTCAGCAACGCTATAAAGCATGGTTCGTTTTTTAAGTTGTCCACATTTTGTTTTACGTTTTCATTCCTTAAACAATTCGTGTTAGGTTTTTTACGAACTTCAAACTCATTTTTGAACGCAAAATCGCGGGTATTCCCGAAATGTACACCCAGATATTTCATTTGAACAAATATTTCGAATGTAACAGAATTTTGGAAACTTTAAATCAAGATTTAATAATGTCATAGACCAATTTTCGTGAGGACTTTCTTTTCAGTAATAACACAATTCAGTTTGATACGAGACAATCAAAACCTAAACAAGAAAAGTATAACACAGATGTGTTATATGTGGACGACATTTGAAAGAGGTTAGATGTTGGGTGTAAGAGTTCATACAGGTGATGGATTGTTTTTAAACAAAGAAAGAATCAATGATAATATATTGTTGTCTTTTATTGGCAAAGGGTATTGAACGTTGAAGGATGTGCTTGTGTATTACATGTAGTTGTGGAACGCGTTGTATATAAGGAGTGCGGTTTGAAATGAAATATACCGGAAATGGTATGGCCTGGGATTTATGATGAAATTTGTTTGCTGAACATTTACAAGTTTGCAGTAAATGTATAGTCCGATTTTACGCATTGAGCCGTGAATGTACCTTTGTATTAATAGATTTTTGGAATATTCCATAAAATAGGGAAGTTATACATTTCCATCATAGCTCGTAATGTAAAACTTGTACGCCAACTACCAAAAGGTTTCATGGCCGTGACAGATACGCATCTGATTTCTAATACTGTAGCATCAGGGTTGTGTGTTCGAATCCCATGAGCGGATTTCTTATTTTTTTCTGCGTTTTAATGCCGTTTTTAACACTCATGTATACACCAACAAAAATACACCGTGCAAATTTCGAGTAAGCTTTCAACAGGTTGATAATATCGAAGCTTTCTCAAACAAAGTTTTCGGACGATGTCAAAAAAATAATGCAAAACGGTTTTGTTTTTGTGTAAATAAAAGAAAGATAATGTAAGGTTCCATTTACTACAGTTCTTTACAAAACGTCAAGTTTCACAGTTGTCCGCGCCCCTTCGGTGCAGAGGTTTAAGAGGTCGCTGCAAGCTGCTTAACAAAATATTTATTGTTAGAAAATGGAATCAACATGAACACAATTAAAAGGCAATTGCAAAATTAAAGATAAAACAACTAAAAAATAAAATCATATCTTGTGATCTAAATTAAAATGATGAAAAGCAAATGAAAGACAAAAATAACAAAAATTACTGTTATTGGGTTCGAACTTGCAACGTTTTGCATCATAGCCCGAGATCCTTACCCATTGAGCTATTACGTCGTGACTGAATGTCTGCTGCTTTGAACAGGTTTAAGTGTCGTGTAAGTTAAGTAACTGAACGGTAACTCTGTAAATTGACGCACTTTACCTATTTGGGATTATAGCAGTGGACTTGTCCGAAAGGTCACAGCTCACGGGTCAAAATCGAACTATAGTGAATGATTTGAAAACAAACGTTTTCCTTTTAAATATTATGATAACTAGCTGGAAAATAGTGGAAGAGATGGTTGATATGGTAACATGCATTATGATGAAGAATTGCCAGAACTATATGTGTTGTTATGTATTCATTTAGGATGCAAAATAATTTCTCACATTTTAAGAATTTACTACACTCCTCCTTACACCTTTATCGATAAAAAAGAAAAGTATCAACATTTCTAAAACGGCAAAATGCCTTTCAATGAAATTTTGCACAAATGAATGTTAACTTTGTTTAGTTTGATAATTTTCTTTTTAATCGATGGTCGAACAAGGAGGAGTTTAGTCAATCGTTAAGAGCACTCAAAATTTCATAAATGTAACTGATTTTTCATTATAATTGTCATTGTAGATTTTCATAAGTAGATACTATACTGAGAGCTATGTAAGCCATTCCTTCTTGTAATATTGTTTTCTCGATATCAACACCATCTGAAGATAATGTTAGACCTTGCACTTTGTGGACAGTTACACCAACATTTAATTTTCATGAAGGAGTTACCTGGAAGTTAAACATTATCATAGAACTAACCACATTACAATGAATTTGCTCTATATAAACTCAACAGTACCTTTCAAAATTTCCCTACCACGAACATGGCAATTTCTTTCAAATTGGTACTTTCAGGATGAAAATCTATACTAACTTTCTATATTCAGACACAACATCTTGATCCAGTAAACCAGGGGGCTGGGGAATGGGAGGGGGTAGGGTGAGTCACACTGCAATAACAACTCAAACCAATTTATTCTGAACAACAGAAAAAGACCTACAAAAATGGCTATACAATCATTATTTACTTTATAGACACGAAATCACCTTCTTCTTGTAAAACAGAAACGCACTTGAACCGTCAATTTCAACATCAGAAACATTTGTAAACAAAGAACCATCATATATAGGTCACATTCACGCGCCAAAATCAAGTCACAGGATCGCCAATATTCGTAAACTATCTGCCAAGAATAACTATCTGAACAATGTCTCTTACTACATAATAATTATGTACACTCTTTCTATAACTGCTGTCAATAATAAACTTTCAATTCGCATATATTTTAATTAAAAGAAAACACCAACTCATCGATCTATTTATATAATCTATATATATATTTATACTCTATACATAGATCCATTTATATACTCAATTATAAATAGCTTGAGCTGGTACTTAACGTTCGCTAACGCTTAAAAGAAAACACAAAACTTATCGATACCTTTATAACCTGGCTCACATTCCCGATCAACAGTGATCTAGAAAACGAAACTATCTAGTAGATGTAGATAACAAAAACTTACCGCAAACAATCCTATATGACTATATCCACTCGCACTACCTAATCATGTATACATGCTTTGCGTGATGAACGCCATCTTGAAAAACCAGACGGGTCAGTTCAAGCTAGGTTATCACGAGAAATCACAACAATCAATTATCTGACTAAACCTACATGGAATTGCATCTTGGTCATGTAAATATTTTGTTTATATATAAACATAAAACTTTTGCATACATAACCTACGACATAATTTAACAATTAAAGTCCACATAATCAAGCAACATAAAAAATACGTTGACATCTTCCCTCTTACTAATAAGATTTCCTTGGGTAAAACCGTACTGTTGTACATACAACATGGTTCCCGTTCAGTACTCAACGATCTATATATAAAGCCGGGCCACATGGTACTCAACATTCGCTATAAACCTCTATTTAAAGCCGGGCCAAAATTCCCCTTCGGCCGGACTAGTTGTACTATAGTAAAGATCATCAAGTAATAGTTACATAGTAATAATATATTATGACCCATAATTCGTCCAGAAAACATATTATTATTACGCCCGTGTTAAAATTACGCTATACCGGACCTATATGGCAACAACCTCGTTGTTTTGCAATAACACACGTTCTTTGGTTTATGGCTACAATTCACAGTTGCTGGCAACAGATCGGGTTCCTTAGTTCTGTAGTACAGCTCAACTTCCAAAGTTTTTGGCCACAGCTCAAGTTTCATGATTAATGGTAACATTCCTAGTTCGTATTTAGCAACAACACAAGTTCCTTGGTTTATGGCTACAATTTAAATAGCTTTGTTAACGGCAACTTGTTAAGTACATTGACTGTGGGGTACAGCGCAAGTTCCTTGGTATTTTGAATATAGCTCAAGTTTCGTTGTTTTTATTTGTTGTTGTTGTTTTTCTTTATAAGATTATTGTTTCTTAGCAAAAATAACTCCTGTATGATTCGAACAAAAATATATTAACTTTGATAATCTAATACAACATTAATTTTGCTTTAAACATTTTATTCTTTTAAAGTTGTATCCCCTTAATTAATATGGAAACATCACATTCATGAAGGATAGTTGCTACTTTGGCATTCTTTGTCAATTATTAGAAGCGTGATCACACCCTGGAGTGAGTTTGTTTGTGGCAATATGTTGAACCGAAAGTTCACGAAAGAGTGACTGGTTTTATGGCTGATTGACAATTTTCAGTCACGATCAAGCTCGATCAGTGTTCAAATGCAAAATCTCATTGTTGATTATATTGTGTTTTCTATTGTGTTGTAAATAACTTAGCCGGTCCTTTGAGAAACTCGGCCAATAGCTAAGATGAAGCACTTTAGAGTGTGACAGTTGATACATAATCTACTTGTTAAAGTTGCTGAATCTGGTTAAATTATTAATCATTTTCTGATTACACAGTTATACCACATTGTAATAGTTTAAAGCGCTGCTGCAATGCGAATTTGACTAAAAACAATAAATAAAACCATAAATTGATCCAACACCTTGGTAACACTATATGTGCAACGACTTTCAAATCATCGAGCTGATATCAATTTTTCAAAAGAGTGTTAGACATTAGACCGGAACTCAATATTATCACGGCCGGTGATCATTCGCGCCACAACCAAAAAGAGAACAAAACAGCAAAACAGAATGAGCGAAAGCAACTTCCGGGATACAGCAAAAGCGTTGTTTTGTTTCTAAAATGTGAGTTTAGCCATCTTTTTTTTCAATTTATAGGACAGAAAAACGGATCATTTCAAAATTGGTGAATGCAGTACCGTGTAAGAATGATTGAGCTTTACGGAAAACATAGTTTTATTTTTTTAAACATGTGAATTTTTCCGGCTAGAACTTTTTCCGCGAACACTGCTGCAAGTGTTTCTTACAAACTTGACTGCGGTTTAATTTTGTCATTTGATATCTTTGAGAAAGTATTACTGTGCTTCGTATCAATAGAATAATGGCCGCTAGTAACTACTGTACAAACTGTGCATGGTGTAACGTCTTATTTTAAAACTACTTATGCTTTTTTTTCAAGAGGCAAGGAAGCGATAGAGCAAACTGCAGAGCGAAAGCATTTGAAGCAGAGCGAAACATAACTCCATACTCGATTTCATTGCTTATAAGACATTTATTATAACGCCCTTCGTTCACCGTCGTATACAAGTTATCGTTTAAAATTAATCATTTTTTCCTTTATACTTGACAATATATACATATTTTCTAACAATAACATATGGTCAATCAAATTACTAGCAAAGTCATTATTACAGCAGCAACAATATTGACGACATTAAATCAGCAATAAGCAGTTCTTAACTGAAGTCAACAAATTCGTTTCTATTCAAAGTCAGGGTATGGCTTTTTAGTGTATCATATGCAATATATCTGTTTTATGTTGCTGGACCAACTTTGGACGGCCTTTTCGAAAATCGAAAAATAAAAAACCGACTCGTTGGTCTATGAAAATAATGAAAAAGATAATAATCAATGGCATTGTATTCGCGCCCGGCGGACAAATTTCAAAGGACAACAACATGGTTATAAACAACAAAATAAGAGGTAAGGGTATACTAAGCAAACGATTTGCTATATATATGAGCAATAACATTATTAAATAGATATTTGACGTGTTTTGATGTATTCATCAAAGAAAAAAAGAAAAAAAAGAAGATACTAAAACAGTCGGCCTTGCGTCTTTTTATAACTTAACCGTTCTTTAATTCTACACTGCATCAGGTTTCTATATTTGTGAAGTGATTGATAACTCTGTGAGAATTTAATTTCATTTTTATGATAAAAATTGTTTAATGAGTAAAAGCCGACGGTTAGTTTTAAACAATGATTCTAAAAAAGATTTAGATTAAGAATCTCTGTCGGGGTTTACGGGTTGAACGACTTAAAAAACGTATCCCAATATTTAAGAGCGTTTCCATAGAAGGGAGAGACGTTTTCGGTAGTTTATACCTTTCAAAACATGAAAAACTGCATAGGATAAAATCCTGTTCATATTCCGAATCTAATCATTTGAGAAAATATTTTCCAATCGCATTCCAGTTTTGAACCTCTGAATGAATAATTCTATATAACATTTGTAATACTAAATCTAGACATAACATGTTTTAATTTGATTGTCGAGCTACATGTATATGGTTGGCTAGTTATAGAAAGTTACATGTAGTACATATAAGTAAGTGCTAATTATCGATAAAGTTAGATATAATGTTTCCAGGCACACGTAATCACATATTCATATATTATATCTAAAACATTAGACTCAATAAATATAAAATACATGTACCATGTAAGGAAAAAACACAAGATCAGTAAACAGCAGACTATTTAAAGCACACTCTCACTGTCAAACACACACAATTCTGAGGAGTATTATTCAGACTCTAAAACAGTAGCTGCAATTTCACTTTTATTACAACAAAATTTAATATGATTGCAATAGAAATGTTCTGATGATGGATCACAATATTTCCTTTAAAGGCAGAAATGAACTACAGTATTAATGTACCCCATGAAACTGCGCGAAAACTGGTAGAGAAACAGAACTGTGCGCGCCCTTGTCGTTTACTAGTTAAAATCATAAGTAAAACAATAGTGGGTGTTATTTAAAGAATAAATATTAAAAACGCTTTTTAGATGCAGCAATATGGTTTCACAAGACACAGACATTCAAGTTTAACAAAAGGCATATTGAAATATATTTGTGCTGTAACAGATGTTCATGTAAACTCCATGCGTCCTTCAGGATAAGAATACATGTAGGTTATGACTGAAACGCGGGTATGCTGTCTGTTTTCACTCTACCTCCTATGCTTGCGCTTCGCAACTAGCTCTTTCGCTTCCGTTCCCTCGAAATATGAGCATATCATTTAAAGAGACGTTACAAAATCCAAAAGTGGTACAGCGGTCACAAGCGACCCGTATTCAATTTATTCGCAACATCGAAATACTTTTTAAAGGCAATCAAAGAACAAAATTAATTGAAATGGCAAGTTTTCAAGAAAAAAAAACTCGGTCGCTTAATCCCTAGGCCATACTAATAAGGCAGGGATGGTTCGTCAACAGCTATAACAAGTAAAGTAATATTACTAAACTGTGTCTGGTTTGCCGCTCTATATTACTGTTTTTCTTATAAATAAAATCTTTTCCATCAACGCAGTTTATCTTTTTTAAAGTTATTTCTTGTTTAATTATAAATTTACAGAACAAAAAGTGTGTTTATGAGTGGTGGCAAATCATTTCACAAATACAATTTTTAATGTTAATATCACTTGTATTATAAAGTCTCGAAACAAAATCAACTTCCATCCCACTCACCCTTGGTGTTTTGTGTTGTTGTTGTGTTTTGTATCAGCAATACTGTTGTAGCACCTTTATATGTACAGCTTCTGGACTGTGCATTTTAAATCATTCAGCAACGGTCAGGTGTCAAGATATTAGATATTTGCATGGGAAACAAGTTTACCAGTTCGAGGCGAAACCCGGTTGGTCGGCTCGGAACCCGGATTTTTTTCGCCCACGACTAAGCACATAGAGTTTAAAGAAATGTAGATGATATACTAATAATATTATAAGAACCCCAGTATCGTTGGTTCCAGCTTGCACGATTGATCAATGTTGTTTTAAGTAGGCACATGTCTACACAACGACGTGAAAAAACGACAACTTGTCTAGGAACGTCGTTTTTTGTCGTTGTTGTCAATTGTTTTTACTTTTCATCGTTACGTGTACTTTTTTTCAACTAATATTCATTTTATCATCAAAAGAGACGTTCAAACAAAACAATGAAATCAACAATAGTGCACAATCTTCAGATGGATTATAAATCAAATAGCGAATTTACACCAAAATACCTCGTTCAATAGATTACACATTACCGCCCAAACTAAACAAAACAGGGTTCATAATTTAGTTCATATTCTAAAATATAAGGAACCATGCGGAGGCCTCCTGGTCGGTCAGATATTATTTTCTCAAAATTGAATTGGAAGCAGTAAAGCTGTTATGCACTAAATTTTAGGTATTTTTGTTTACGCAACTTATATTTTATTTCGAGTTTAAGTTAAAAAAAAACTAACTTAAACGGTTTTCGCATTTAAATTTTCATAAATTTAAAGATATTTGTTGACAGAATTCATGGAAAATTTTGGCAACTAACAAAGATTATAATGATCTAATCAAGTCAGCGGCTTAAACATTTATTGAACAAGAAACTTTTAGTTGTTAGACAGATAAATTATTAGATAATCCCTTTACTTAATTTATTATGCAGATTTCGGCCTTTGAGGCCATTAATGTCATCCGAAGACGCGATTATGACACGCGGTTTTGGATTCGGTTCAGGGGCTGGAATTTTACAGCGTCCTCGGGATTTCGGGGCTTACAGCGCTCCGAACTGAATTAAATAAAATCACACTCGAGAAATTTTACCCAAACATATATTTATTTTATGAATTAAAATTGATTGTAAAACTAAAAAAAAACACTAAAACTTTTCGGAATAAAGAGAAAAACATGAAAACATTATGAAACATTGTTTGAATATGTTCTTAATTGTATAAGAATAAGAAAGAATTTTTTTGAGAAAAAAAAGAATAGTATATTAAAAATTACGTCATAACGAACATGGCACAATCTATTAACCGAATGGTGTGCATTTGTGTTTGTAGGAAAAGGTTCAGTTAGTTAAAAAATCTATTAAATTCCTGACAAAAATGTTGCAAGCGCGTGAAAGAACATGTATAAAAAATGAACGGGCATTTCATTGACGTCAAACTTTAGTTTATAACATGTGTTATAAATTTTACTACCTTTTTTTAAAGGTTTTCTTACTTTTCTTTTCCTCAAATCTGCCATGTCTGAGCATAAGATATGCGTATTTTTTACTCTTTATTTGTTACCGAAGGGCTCGAACATTATTGAACGATGTTAAACACAAACCTCTCCAACGTATTAAAGGGTTAGAAGAGAAAATTTAAATATTATGCGCTGCACTATAAATTCTACCTATTTTTCCATTCCGTGACATAAATCAAACGTTTTCATGCTAATCTCTAACCAACAAAACCCTATAAAAGCGTATTGGAAAGGACCATATATGACTACTGCAGATATGTTTTAATTGTCAATCTAAGACCGGAACTACCCAGTGACAGGTGCGCGTTACAAAGGGATGTAACTTAAGACAGAATATTGATATAAGTCTGTATATCGGTAGGACCCCATTTTGATTGGTCAAAATATTGGTAATTCTTATACATATTTGTAACAATAATTTTGATTGGTTATGATTTGCAATGCAACAATTAAATTGGCAGTTCCTTTCCAGTAGGAATCACTATTAATTTGGATTCTTTAGACTAAAGATTTAATAAACTTAAAATTTGGAAAGGAAACTCTTTGTTTGTTTTAGGTAAGTTGATTAAAATACTTTATTTGTTTAAACACTTTAATTGTTGCATAAGAAAGTTAAGGTAGAGTTTATTAACTAAGTAAAGCTTGTTTGTGCTATATGTAAATATAAGTGTATGTTTAGTTGTTTTCATAGAAAAACACAGAAAATGATATTAAAAACAGGTAAATAATGATTAAAAGATAAGTATGTATGTAAAATTGTGAATGGTACATTGTAGAACTACAAGTAAGATTCAAAAGACTATACCGCAGTAAGCGTTATTTTGGCTCTTTGGGTTTAATTCAATAATTACGTCATTATTTATGAATTCTCCAATAATAAAGTAAAAAGAAGGAAAACGTTTTCATTTAATTATTTGGCTATTTGTTGTTAAATTTGGTAGAGATGTTAGTAATAAAATTATTCATTGGTTTACGCATTGAAAGAAGTCAGATTTTGTACGAGTAACGAATGATGTTTTATAAATATCATGTAAGAATTTTAGTCTCATTTTAACGCTTGAAAACACCAAGCGTTTTATTCACCATAATTTAGATATTAAAACATTTATTGAAAATAGTGTCTTAAAAGTAATATAAAACTATATAATTGAAAAGAAATATATTAATTGGTTAAACTTGTGTACTTTATACATTTGAGAAATAATCAATGTTGATTTGTATTGACATTCATATATATTGATTTCTATTAATGATTACTTTGAATTTGGATTCCTTACAGTAAAGATTAATAAACTTAAAATTTGGAATGGAAACTCTTTGTGTCTCTTTTAGGGACAATCCCATTTGGCCCGTACTTCGAGCATTTGTAGAGTACAACAAAGCTTACAACTACATGTAAAAGATCTCGAGCCACACGACTGCAAAACAGAAAGTTCATCATTTAGAGAACTCAACCCGATACAAAACTAGTAAACAATTTAAGGACAATACACACTTACGTACCAAAAGTTGCTGTTAAATAGGACGGGCCTCCATGTATGTCAGCAGAACATAGGAAAACAACAGACGTGACATAATTAATGAATGTTGTACACGATTTAAATGGAATGTATGGTATTATGAAAAAAAAATCTGACTATGAGCTTTCATATGATGTCCTGTTTTCTGTATCAAAATACCGGTAGTGAACTTGAACACACCTTTATCTGACAATGAGGATGATACAAAATTGACTACCTACTAAAAGGTACGTGGGACAAGTCTATCTGGAGACATGTTTATCGGACATAACGAAAGTTGCCAGACAGAAGGACATATCCTGTAAAATTTGGGTCGGTCTGCCATGATTTCTTGTATTATCAGACCGAATGTCAGATAAAAATTTGAACTCCTAATAGGTGTTGATACCTTTTTCACATGTTTCGGTCCGACAGAACTTGTATTAGTCAGACAGATTTTCACATCATGTCTGACATCTGTAGGCATTCTTTCAATCATGTCAATGGGAATAAGCCACAATGATGTAATGTCATTACATTATCAATAAAACACTTGTATCAAAGTATAACAATATTAATAAGAGTGTTAATAAAACACTCAGATCCTGTTTTTATGCCCCCGGCATCTAGTGCTTGAACTGTCTGTCCGTCCGTACATCCGTCACGTTAACCTTTTTCGGCAAGTTAGATAGTTCTCAATTTCTACAGCGAGTATTGGCATGAAAGTTTACACACTTACTTAACAGTTCACAGGTCATGACCCTGACAAGTAACATAACTCTGGCTATCTTATTTCTGAGGTTATCTCCCCATTTTTTACTAAGAGATTAATGGTTAACCTGTTTCAGCAAGTTGGATATATCTCAATTTCCACTAAAAGAATTGGCATGAATGTTTACATACTTGCTCATTAGTGCACAGGTCATGACTCGTTCAATTAACATAACTCTGGCTACCTTATTTCTGGGGTTATCTCCCCATTTTGTAGAGTAAATAGTTAACATGACTGTTTCGGCAAGTTGGATATTTCACAATTTCTACAAAGAGCATTTGGTATGAAAGTTTGCACACTTACTTAACAGTGCACATGTCATGACCCTGACAAGTAACATTTAACTCTACGTACCTTATTTCTTGGGTTATCTCCCCATTTTAACCTGTTTCGGCAAGTTCGATATTTCTCAATTTCAATCATGTGTCTCAAGTTTATACCCACCCACAATACTTTCATCACTAGTTTCTTGTTTTTATAATAAATTCTACAAATCAACAATGTTGGCTCATTCAGTATTTGACACAAGCACAAGTTACATTTTAATTCTTTCAATGACATATTTAACTTGTTTACAAAAATAATCAAGGCTTAATTGATACTTACAACAAATATTGATAACCTTAATATGGTACAGATACTTATTTTTGTTATCTCCGCGTATTCTTCAAATTGGTTAGCAAGCTAAAATGCTGTGCAGTTAACGTTGTATTAAATCTCTACTTTCTATAACAACAAATATTTTATTAATCTGCTTGTTATGTACCCTTTGGCTATTAGCCACCCTCTGCAGCAGCTAACCTGCTCTGTAACAGCTTGCATGGTGAGTGCTACTGCACTACCGCACATTAGCCAATTGCTAGGCTCCCTCAATGCAAGGTGGCCTAGGGGTTCAGGTTAGACAGACTGAGTGCAGAAGATCTACATCATTCCATCTTGGATGTCTTGTAGACAAACCTCCCAAGTTGTTGATGTTTCCACCAACGGTCTGAGTGTACTGCATTGTACTGCAATGAAAACTGAGAAGTTGGAAATGAAGATATTAGACAACATATTTAATATTAACATCATTCACGTGATTTTCCTTGACATGTTGTCAAGATATTATGCTACAATACACGCCAACAAAAGTCATGGTATTTATCAGTTCTATAAATAAATCTATAAATTTAAATGGACAAGGTCTTTTATATAGTAAAAGAAGTTATTCCGAATATTTTCAGCTGAATTAAATCCGCTTAAAATCAGCATGTTCCGTGGTTTATACACAGCTTACATCTTCCCAGCCATCGTCATGAATCCACACACTATAATGTGTTTATATGTTTTTTGCACAAGTTTGAATATTCAATTTAAGGTTCAAAGCCGCATTTCGTTTATGTATCGCGCTGTAAACATTTTGTTTCACGAGTAGCTTCCCTTTACAGAACAAGCTAGCGGCGTAATGTTCGATTTTATTAACAGTTTTTATTTGAAGCTAATCATGTATATTTACAAGTTTTAGCTTTCCAAAAAGCTAGTCGGTCATTAGCACAACCTTTTATTTTAACAAGACGGCATAAAAGTTTGAATTTTAAGGCACTTTTATTGGATGCAATACAAAAATGTAAGTTTACTTATAGGTATTTCCTCTTTCGAATGAGATGTATTTAATCTGGTGATAAATCTAACCCTGTTTGCGAACAAGTTAATACTTTACTTGGAAGTAAACCAAAATGGAAAAGTTTGTCAAACAATATTTTTTTGTGTCAGAAAGCAACGATTATCAAGCTGTAAATATATATCAAAAGCTACAGAATATGTTAAAAACCAAAGATTTTTCACAGTCATAGGGTGGGAGAGAAAAACTTGAACAGCCTTCAGGGACTCACAGGTATGATAAAATTGTTCTTTCTGATCTAGAACAATATCGTTAGAATGATGATATTCACTTAGTATGTCTCATGACTTCGAATAACAACCTAACGCATTGAATTCAAATTCGCAAAAAATATGCACTGCAGCGCCGTCTTTTTTTGTTGAAAGCTTTTGCCAATGACCGACTAGCTTTTTGGAAAGCAAAATTTTGTATTGTCTATTATTGACAGTTTCATGACCCGATTTGATACTTCTGCAAAAGTATGTGTGTTCGCATGTTCCTAATATTATTTTGATGATTCAAAACCAAATTACAACTAAGTAAAGCTTAAACTTGTAGTGTCTATTGTTTTCAGTTTCATTACCCGATTTATGATTTCTGCAAAGCTATGTGTTCTGGTGTTCCAAAGATAATTTTTACATTCAAAACCTTATAAAACTTTAGCAACCAGATGATTAGCGGCAAAATGCAAGATAACAGTTAAGCAAAATTATCAAGAAAGTACCGACGGATGTATCCATATCGAGCTAGCTAAACCATGTAAAACATTCCCTGGGATACCTCTGATCCCCGAGTTTCACAAAATGCTGCACAAGTTCGTAGATTCGTGGTCAGCAAAATAAGTAGCTAATCTCTTTTCATTGTTCTCTACACATTTTATTTGCTTTGGTTTAATAAATTTATAAGCTGCACATCTTTTGTTTATCATACACAGTGTACATTTACTAGACAAAATCCATGTACATGTATATGTTTATTGTTCGTTGTCGGAAATAGCTTTATGAGTAATAAGCCTAGCAGATAAGAAGCTGGAGAGAGGATTTAAGAATAAAGACTCCAAATGTGACGTTCTTCAACAGCCAATACGAGGCCTCTAGGTTTTTATAGATAACGACTGAGTAAGAGTCTATCCATAAATAACGACTGAGTAAGAGTCTAATTATCTAAATAATCCGTTCCGTCTGGAACGTGATCTTTGCTTTACATCACTGTTAACCGGTGTTCAGGTAGAAAGCTCAAGTTTGGTCCATTATAATATGTCGGTCATCAGGATGGCCGACAATTATAACAATACAATAACAAAAGAGGAATAGTAAAAGTTAAGATGTATAATAAAGATGAAAGGCAACAAACATTCATTTATTAAACTTTAAAGGTCTGTAGGTCGTATTTGGAGAGTGCCTTTGGTTACACTTTCCACGAGCAAAAGCGCCGAATTATTGGTCTTTCAAGACTGCAATCAAATTCTAACATTTTAATGACTAAATTTTTAAATTTTTATGATTCAATAAGATGATAAATAATAACATTTTTGAGGATATGTCACAAAAACTGCATAATATCTAAAAAAAACAATAATTTTCCCGGACCCCGAGACAACTCTATATGGTTTGTCTCCGGGTCCGGGTCCGGACCCCTAGACCAAAAGTCTAGAGGTCCGGACGCGGACCCGGAGACACTTCCAAAACTGGCGGACTTAAAGAACGTCAGTCTATTTCTTGTGCTAATGAAGTTTGTCTAACAATCAAACTCGATAAATCTAACTAATGATAGGCTTATGTTTAATCTACGGCAATAATCGAGTGTGAGTGTTTCCAGGATTTCTTAAAAACAAGAAAAGTATAACACAGATGTGTTATATGTGGACGACATTTAAAAGAGGTTAGATGTTGGGTGTAAGAGTTCATGCAGGTATTTTCATAGCACTAACCACATTGAATGAATTTGCTCTATTTAAATTCAACAGTATCTTTCAAAATTGTTCTACCACGTACAACACAATTCCTTTGGTACTTTCAGGATGAAAAATCTATACTAACTTTCTATATTCAGCATCTTGATCCCGTAAACCAGGGGGGGGGGGGGGGGGGATGGGAGGGGATTGGGATGAGTCACAATTATTCTGAACAACAGAAAAAGACCTACAAAAAATGGTTATACAATAATTATTTACTTTATAGACAAGAAATCGCCTTCTTGTAAAACAGAAACTCACAAGAACCATCAATTTCAACATCAAAAACATTTGTAAACAAAGAACCATCATAATATAGGTCACATTCACGCGCCGAAAATCAAGTCATAGGATTGCCAATATTCGTAAACAGAACACAAACTTTAATATCATCCAAGAATAACTATCTGAACAATGTCTCTTACTACACTCTTTCTATAACTGCTTACAACAATAAACTTTCAATTCGCATAATTAAAAGGAAACACCGACTCCTCGATCTATTTATATAATTTATACATGCATATATATTTATATTTATAGTTAAGGGGAGATAATTCAATTCAATATTTATATTTATAAACTCAATTATAAATAGCTTGACATTGAACTTAAAGTGCATACAACATGGTTCCCGTTCATTACTCAACGATCTATACATAAAGCCGGGCCAGCTTGTTCTCAGCATTCGCTATAAACCTCTATTTAAAGCCGGGCCTAAACTCCCCTTCAGCCGGCCTAATTGTACTAAAGTAAATATACTCAAGTAATAGTTACATAGTAATAATATATTATGACCCATCATTCGTCCAGATAAAATCGAAAAACGCTGCTTTGTCCGTTTCTTTTAAAACATTTCTTATCCCCACTTCAAGTTTATTCTTAAAGAAAACTGTTGGCAGTGAACGTGCACCTGATAGAGTTATGTGGTCAACTATAATTGTCGGCAAGATTCAGTATACTGCAGTTGTCTGGTTAGAATAAACATCCTGTTATTTTGTGTCACTTCATCCATACCTAGAGGATATAATTTCATGCTTCGGTACGGATTGTAAACATCCCAATAAACAGTTTCAAATAAACAGTTTCTCCATGAAGATCAGCGAGGGCAATATGATCGTTTTCAAATATTTTAAGAGTCGAGTTATTCAGTACAACTTGTCATATTTCTCGGCATTGCGTTATTATCTAATGTGTAATGACGCGGTCCAGCATATTATGTCTCGTTCGGAGATAATGATGTAGTGATAAAACATGTAATACAACGGTATTGGTAAACAGGTCTATTGATTAAATTTATTTAGGTTAGCAAATTTTAGGTTATCAGTTTAATTTGCAGCTGAAATTTTGCATTAATGAAATAAAGTTAAGTTACAGTGCGTTTTAAAAACAATAAAAATGTTACAGTTTATGTTTTAGGTAAACAGTGACTATCAGACTTTGGGAAATTCATCTTTGGGAAAGGGGTGTTGTGTAACTGCTTTAATACATGTATCAAGGGACTCAACACTTTTTTCATTAGCTGTAAATGATCTATGAGTTATTGTTCCAACCATATATACCAGTATTATGAATGTTCTGTTGTTAATGGTCAGTATGGGTTTTGTAAATGCGCTTGAATTATGTATAATGAAGCATAAAACCATATCACAACGGAATACTTAAATTGATAACATAATAAAGTATTTCAGACTACAGCAACTTTTCTCCGGAGTGTCTGTACTCCTGAAGCACAACCAGGTAGAGTTATTCTTTTGTTAGCGTGAAATCTTCCTCCTAATGAAGTTAAATTATTGGGCGTTACTTTTGACTTTCTGTTAAATTTTAATTCTCATATTACTAGTATATGCAGAAAAGCCTCGCGACAATTAAATGCCGTGAAAAGAATCGGTAAGAACCTTAACAAACTTGGACGTCTCACTATATACCACTCTTTTATTATGTCAAATTTTACTTATTGCCCTTTAACTTGGCAGTTTACTGGTGTAACTAATATTAAGAAGATAGAAAAAATTCAAGAGCGAGCGCTGCGATTCATTTATAATGATTATGAAAGTTCTTATGACAAACTACTGGTTTTATCCGGACTTCCATCTCTCAGAGTAAGGAGAATGAGAACTATGGCATTGGAAGCTTTTAAAATTATTCAAAAGAAAGGTCCTGTTTATTTACATGATTTAATTAATATTAAAGAAACTAATTATAATTTTAGATACACAAAGTTAGCAGCACTACCTCAGGTTAGATCTACTAACTATGGTAAGAATTCTTTCAGGTTCACTGCTGCCAAGCTGTGGAATAGTCTGCCAAATAATTTTAGAGAAAGCTCATCTTTTGATCATTTTAAATCACTAGTTCAAAAGTGGGATGGGCCAAACTGTAACTGCTCAGCTTGCATTATCAAATAAATACACAGCCTGTCAGCATGGACCATCATTGCCTCTTTGTTTTTATGTTTTACCTTGCTTAACTTGCTTTTATTCTGTGCTAGTAAATTTTTAGTTCAGTGTTTATTTATTTATGCTGTCGCTTGTCATTTGTACTTATTTAGTTAGCATTGCTTTTAGTTTTAGCTTATTTGTGTGCTAGTCTCTGTGATGTTAGATAAACATGTTTATGTATTTTAGATTGCATGACATCTTACCACAATCTTGCAAACAAATCTTATAGAGTTTTTAATATAGATAATGCAAATGATATAAATGTGATACTTGCTATGCTTACCTAATATATATTATATATAGAATACTATGTACTGTAAATTTTTAACTACTTGCTTTTATATGCAACTCTTAACGACCTCACTAATATGATTTATTCATGTAATACTTGTCTTAAATGCTGCTATTTATATATGCTCTTTACTGTTATTTATGCTAGTCGGCTTTAAAAGCTCAGTAGAGCTTGTGTTACTTGTTATAAACCCGACTATATAAATAAAATTTACTTGACTTGACTTGACTCCTTGTTATAAAGCCTTTGCAGTGATCAGGATAAAACATTAGAGATGCATAAACCATATATCCACATACAACCGTGCGAGTTAAAAACAAAAAAGTTCGCTTTTTAAAGTAACGTGGTAATGAAAAATGAAAAGTTGGACCGAACCACTTGGTAAAAAACAGCACCTACAAAAGAACATATAATAGCTTTGAAGTACTTTTCCTTAAATGTACTATCAAATCAAAAATTATAAAAGCAGTTTTTCTGTAAAGTGTGAAATAGGTTTGAAAGTTCAGTGAGGCTGATAAGACTTCGACTTTGCCCGGGTTTCTGTGATTGTTAGATTCAACACATTAATTTATTTTAAATACAGTTTCTGACTTTTTTTGTTTTAACAAAAAAAGTTTCAGTCATGTATGGGAGGTCAGTGCATCTATTACGTTTTTTCTTTGATATCACAGGATATCGGCAAGTGATTTCGTCGGGTATCGGGTAGGCATATGCTTGACATGTAAGTATTGTACTGAACCATCCGATCTAATGCACCACACACAGAGCTTCAGCTTAATCATCCTGAATTTCTAATCTGTCAAGGTTTCACCACGGCGAGGAATCGTCGAGTAAGATTATTACTTGTATAAGTTGACTAATATTGCAAAATAAATAGGTTAAGGCAGACATCCAACTTCAGATGATCGGTCCACAAAGCACTATTATCTAGAATCAAGGATGAATGATCATTGTAACCTGTGGAATTTGTTTGATAATGACATTTTATTATAGGAACAGGGCCTAAGATCTTACAAGCTAATTCGTTGAATTTATATCCCCCGCCGAGTACTTGTTATTACTAACACAGCAGCTGACATAGGGCTTTATTTAGATATCATGGTAAAAACAGTGAAAAAAACTTCAGATGGTTAATGTGGAACGCGCCTAAATTTTTTTTTCGAGTCTCCTCACGAAATTTCTCATACATATAATTATCATATGCCTGATTACTTACTTTTCTTAGCCGTTTTGAAACTCAAAGTATGCCACTAACGTCACTTTTGAGACGTCTGTCAATTTTCCCGCGTTCAAGCAACAAAAGCCAATATTTCAGTTAATTTTGCATTGATTGCTACGAAATTCATCACCAAGTCCGTTTTACAAATTACTTCATGTACATATAATTTTCTTATCCGTGGCTCACGATTTACAAATTTAATTCGTCTTTAACGTCCGTTTTCAGAGACAAAATGGCGTCGCGTTTTGCTTAAAAAATTCACGGTTTTCGTTAATTATAAAAAAATCTGCAAATTTAAATTTTGATTTTTTAACTCTATTGATTATAATTTTTACGACAAATCGTTTGATATCAAGAAAAGTATACCTTACCAGCTTCGTTTTCGCTCAATATCAATTTATCCTACCCCTCTATCTTCTTTTATTTGGCGTTGATATACTGCTTTCTTTTACGAGGGATATCTCAGATAACGAAAGTAGAAATCTATAGAAATCTACTTTCAGTTTGAACCAGGAAGTAAGTTTTCCTTGAATTTCTTGAAAACTTTAATATTATTTAGACGAATTGGCACTAAACATTGTAGACCAGCATATACTTATTTCAGATATCGGTTGCTATGGTATATTGTCCATGAATTTCAGAGTTCTCATGCAAACGGCTTTCCTTTTGTTTTAGTATGTGCTTGGTAATTAGAACATGAATTAGACTAAATTGAGTTTGCAAACATTAACTACATCCATAGCTAAATACATTTCTTTACCAAAATCTAGGTGGCAATAAGTATTTCCCCCGAAATTCATTTTTGAAATTTTAGCCAGTTTCCGCCATCTGCAATGTTTGCGACCACTAAATTTTGTTGTTTTTTTACTCATAATGCAAGATTAACAATCCCGTCGCAATGTTATTACTTCCCTTTATTTATTACCTGGTATTTATTTTTAATGAATTACACAGTCTGCTGGTTAACAATAATAAATAATTGAAAATGTTAATTATATTAAAAGAGGTAAAGAGAACATTTTTATTCTTACAGATAGAAACCTCAACATTTGAAAATTTATATTGTCAAAACAATGGGTTTTATAAAAAGTGTGTTACCTAGCGAACACATGATAGGGGCGTCCGTGGCCGAGTGGTTAAGGTTTCCGACTGACAATCACTTGCCTTTCACCGCTGTGAGTTCGAGACCTACCAGGGTCAAGATCTTTCATGTGAGGAAGCTAACCAGCAAGCTTGCGGAACGTCGGTGGTTCTACCCAGGTGCCCGCTCGAGCCTAACAAACGATGGGTGTTTCAGTATTCTTGAAATAATTAGGTATAGCCAATTCAACAGTTTTATCTTTAAATATACTTGGAAGGTCAATAAAATCTATGCCTATATTTAAAAATGAAATTTTAAGGAAATGTCTTTGGTGATCAGATTCCAAGTCAATATGTGGTTGTAGAACATGCCGAGTGTAACACTGAGTAAGGCTTGCAACCTCATAAAGTGGATGAGTTCTAATAACAATATCATCGGCTTCCTTATCCACTTTTTGTAAACTTGAAATAGAAAGAGAAGATAAACGCGACAGCATAGCATGTCTTCCAGAATGTTTTAAAATATTTTGAAGGTCATGAATAGAACAATGAACACGTGATTTTCTTTTGATGTTACCATTAGTCCTTATCCCGTGTGACCTCGATTTTCGTTTTCGTATTTGAAGCAATCCAAAAATGTCAAAATCAGGGTTTTTTGAAATGTTGCCTTCTTGATAAATATTATCATTTAAACCAAGTGGATAAGGAGTTTGTAGTTTTTTTTATACAATTATCTTCTGAAACAAGTCTTTTCAAAGGGCGTCCGATCTGTCCTACATATTGAATGCCACAATTTAAATCGTTTCAAGTTAAAACATAAATCATATTATCTGTTTGTCAATCAATATCTGAATTAATATTTACTGAAAAAGTTCTTCCATTAACAGTTGATTTTATAGTCGAGTTACATTTTAAAAAAACTACAGCACCTACACCTCTTTAAATTACACTTGTATACAAAAGGATACGATCTGCGTCTTCCGTCGTTTAGTTTTACAGGCGTGGAAATGTTATATTTTTTAAGAATATGAGATTTGATAGGTGACAATTTTATTTTTAAATTATTGTTAAATAAATGGGTGCATTGTGCAATTTGCAAACCGGTCACATTGACGGAAGTAGCCGAAGATAAATTTATTGGAGATAAACAAATTGACGGTTGCATGTATTTGAAAGTATTTAATTTAGTCGGAATATGGACAGAAGACGCAGAAGATAGCCTGTGAGTTTAAATGTTTCCTTTAATTTTAAATGCCATGATTATTTTGTTTTAAAAGAATACCATTATATGATTAGCGACCTTCAGTCATATCGCAAGTTTTTAAGTGACGTCACCATGCAATACATGACGTAAATATTTGCGCGCTTAAGTTTTTTTTTCTATAAATAGCACGCAGAACAATCTAAAAATATTGACATGTTGAATCACTGATCCCTAAATAATAAATGGGACTGTAAATGGTGCTTCCAAGTACATACAAAGGCCCAATTCTGTAACCAGATAATACACAAGAATAATACCATTTAAATATAACAGAAGGTTGGTGAACATACAACCTCCAATTAAACATCGTGTTAAATCGGCATATTTTGCAGCATCGAACCAATTGCAAAACACTGCGTTTTAGCACCCTTAAGTGTACCAGCTCGGACGGAAAAACGGCCAGTTTGCCAGAATGTTATTTTTATCTGAGAATCTCTGATAAATAGGTTTGACAACAATAATAACTGCATTCACATTTCGACATGTCCTGAGACACAGCAGCGCATAGCCAATGGGGCGGCCAGATACAAGATTTGTGAGCTCATGTCGAACTTTGGCCAGTGTTAGAAAGGGTTTTGTCGGTTTCTTTTAAGATAGTCACCTATTAATGGATTTGCCTACAATATTATTGTATTGCTTAGCATTTCATATAAACTAATAGGAACGGAAGCCATACACGTATCTTCGTGGCAAATACCTTCAAATAATACATTTACCAAGTGCTAAATATTTCCTGACAGCGTTCCATTTAAAGTTAATAGCGCACCGAACATCTTTACATGTATTCATCCCCAACTGTTAATTTGTGATGGTATAACATCGTAAAAATGGAATTTAGTGTTTTCTGGAAATAACGGTTTCTCAAATCTGACTTATGCATAAATCATTTAAAGAATACACGCTGGCACGATGGACGGGGTTCCTATGTTAGACCGTATATGTCAAAAACGTATATGTCACACGTGTGTGACATATTCGACCGTTTTATTCACATCTGTCTTCACGTGACATATACGTTTGTGCAAATTAGCGATAAATGTCTGACCGTATATATCACTCTTGTCATACAATGAACCTATTCTAAACATCGCTGCCATTATCTTTGTCTGCAGCAGTAGCAGCAGCAGCTTGCCCTCATTAACGTCAACGAAACATCACCATCAACATCATCATCACGAGTGATTTTTTGTTGTAACGTTTTCGACTTGCAGATATGCAATGTACAGTAAAGGGCCACAAGAACTTTAACACAATTAGTTTGAAATAAAAAACGAGAAACTGACATCAAGTTTTTAAGTCAAATTAACAACATTAGGAGCTTTTTAATAACTGTTATTAATTGTTTGTGGCGTCCTATTTGAATTGACATACATATATAAAACATGCGCTCTCTCTCTCTCTCTCTTCCTCTCTTCTTTTTCGCTGCGTGGGGAGGCTGTGTTTTTTGAGTGTGACGATTCCTGATATGCATATGTTGCTTTTTTGTAATAAACAAGAAACTGACATAACTTTAACAGTTATTTAAAAGAACATCACATCATTACACGTAAAATTTCTTTTTAAATTTAAATTAACAAGTTAATGACATAACTTAAGTCATTTTAAAGAGCATCACACCATTAGACGTAAAATCTAGCAACGTAAGTTAGAAATCATATAGTATTTAACTAGCAGCTGAATAACACAACATTACTTAAGTCAGATGAAATTTTTACACAAATCCAAAACGGTGTTGTCATAAGGCAAAATTATGACAATAAGTTATTTAAACACTTTTATGTTACAATTACAACCGAATGTAAAATTATGTCAATTAGTGTTTAATTGTGTTTGTAACAATTTAAATATAAAGTATTAACCAAGTCAAGTGAAATACGATCATTGCAGGTAAAAGGTATTAAACCATCATAAAATCTAATGATAAATATGTTAAACCTAATGTTATACATTTTCTTCCTCAAAGCTATGACATCATTACCTCTTTGGAATATAGAGCTTGAATTCCGGATTTCACGAGTGACATATATTTTTATCTTTCAGCAGTGAAAACAAATTTTCTTTTTATTTTATGCTTTTAGTACATAGTTTGTGTAAATTTTACAAAACATTGCAAGAAATGGCGCCAAAACAATTGTTTATGACGTGACGTCATTACGTCATATATCAAAATTTGTTCTCATTCGGAATATGTGCGTTAAGGTACCAAAGTGAAAAAAAACAGTGAAAATACAAATAATATTCCACTGTTTGAAAACAGTGAAATAACACTGTTATTTCACCGTGAAAAAATGTAATTTTCTACGTTTGAGTGAAATCGAGTAAGGAGACAAATTAATTTCTCTTGGTTTAATGTAATGAACGCTAGGGGGCGTAGTAAGATACGCAAGAGCATATTGTTCAAATTTATAAAACTAGTCATTCAGCTTTGGACAGTCGAGTCGTACAGACATATTTAATTTTACCTTAAAATTAAAATATTGTAATGGAAGACTATGCATATGTGAGGAGAAAAGAGCTTATATTTTCGATAAATTATTGTCATGTTGAGCAGTAGGTTAGTTTCACTGACGTATAATGTATTATGACACAATCTTTCAAATAGATGAAAGGAATTGTATTTTAGTATGATATGAATAAGACTGTTTTATGGATTATGTCAGTCGACTGTTCAGATGCTTACTCAAATACAGCGAAGTATTTCATAGGGTGTTTGTTACATATTTTGAGTTTTAGAGACTAGATTTAGATTGTCTGTAAAGTCGAAAGTCGTGAATGGAGTGTTACTAAAGGAAGTCTATAATTCACTGAAAAGCATAAAAAACACAAGTATCTTCTCGATTCAGATTATCTTCATAAAAATTTACTTATTCTTTGTCAACATGATAAGTCTAAAATCCAAAATTTGAGCAAGCTGCATAAAAATAGATGAACAAGGAACTTTGAAAGCCACCGAACACGACAAATATGAAAATATTGCATGCTCGGTTTGATTGAGCCTGTTCATGGACAGTAATAAAAATGGTTATACCGCCCACGCCACTTAGTCCCGGGTTGAGCGCAACTCAATATTAACACCAATAAACAGAATAAAGAATTTGGTAATTGTTTAACATTCAGTAGAATAAACAAACTAAAATGACCAAAATAATGTAAATTTACTTTTATAAAAAAGTAAAAACATAGGTTAAATAAATTGTTTAACTTGTAACTTGTAAATCTTGGGTTCGTTTTACACTTTTATTTTAATAAAGGCTATTTACAATAGAATATGGAAGAATAAACCCAAAACATGTCATTTTCTTAACAGTGTTTATGTAAGTTATGGAGAAAACACCAAAAGATTTTAAAATATAATAGGAAAAAAACGTTATTATAACAAATAAAAACAAGAACCAGTCAAAAACGACTGTACGCTCGACTATTCGAATAGTCGGTACATAAAGCACATTTTAAATTAGGCTTCATTTAAACTGGGAGTGAGTCAGGAGTTTAGTACACCCCCAACACACAAACAAAAGTTTCTAGATCCAAGTTAAGAAATCAATAAATTTCAATTAATGTATTCTTTTGGGTTTTTTTTTTGGGGGGGGGGGGAAGCGTCTACACAACCCAGCCCATACACCCCTTAACCCACACCCATCTACCCACTCCTCCTGCCCACCTCATACTCCTACCCCCTTAACAACTCAACACACAATTATTCCATGTTTGTTACTGTTTATACCTCTTGTTATGGCCAATTAAATAATTAAACCGAACAATAAAGGCCATCATTCACCTGATTTTTTATACATGTATAATGTATGGTATTTGATGGTGTGTTGGTGTGTTGTGTGAGGTCTGACAGTGTGTTGTGTGGCCCTACACCCACCACCTGTTCCATGGCGGATGCCGTTTGGGGGCTACAGAAGATCTGTCAATCAGTCCTCTCCGTCCATCCCTGTCCTTCGCACATTTGATCGCCTCGCTCAGCTTCAGTCCTGTCCATTCTGTGATGTTGTCTTATCACCTCTTCGTCTGTCTTCCGCTCTTTCTTTCTTCTCTGACTGTTACTTGGAGCACTGTCTTGGCAAGCACCTCTCCTCTTGTTCGTGGCCGAACCATTTAGTTTGCGCTTCTAGATGGTGGTCAGAAGATCTTTATATGGACCAATGGCTTGTCTTATTCTGTGTTTGACTTCTTCATTAGTTATGCGGTCTTTGTAAGAGATGCCAAGCAATCTTCTGAAGCATCTCATTTCCGAGGTCTGAATCCTCTACTCTAATTCTGCTGTAATGGTCCATGTTTCACAAGCATACAGGGAAACTTAGTAGATAAGGGAACATGAGTGTCTCATTTTTGAGTTGAGCTTGATTGCCTTGTTCTTTCAGATGGTATTCATCTTGACTAGGGCTACATCTGTCATTGCAATTCTGGCCAATACTTCAGGCTTGGACTCCTTATCTGAAACTATTGCTCCAAGGTATTTGAAATACTTCACTGTTTCAAGCTTTTCTTCGTTGGCAGTGATGGGAGTATGGATGCCATTATCATTGTTTTTGTCATCAGTTTTGTTTTCTTTGCTCTGATTTCCATGATGTAAGCTGTGGAGGATCTGTCTAGTTGTCTGACCAGGTTCTCCAGTTCTTGTTCTGAGCCTGCGAGTCCGTCTATATCATCAGCAAAACGTAAGTTTGTGATTATTCTGCTACCAATGCTGACTGTTCCTTGGTAATCTTCTTCAATCATCTGTCATTATTCTTTCAAGGAAATACTTGAAATAAGTGTCGGCGAGAGCAAACATCCATGTCTCACTCCAACTGTGGTTCGAAACCAGTCCCCAATGTCCCCGTTGAAGTGAAAAACACTGCTGTCCTTAAAGAGGTTCTGTATGCTTTGCATTGATCTTGTAGTAGTTCGTGGTCGCACAGAGTGCGACATGCCACACTCTGTCGAATGCTTTCTTGAAGTCAATGATTGCACGGTAAAGAACTTGTTGGTGCTGAAGGAATCTCTCTCACAGAATCATCAGATTGAACATCTGCTCAGTTGTGCTGGGCCCTGCCCTGAATCCTGCCTGCGCTTCAGCTAAAATTGCTTCAGCATTGGGTCTTAACCTGTTCAATATGATCCTGAGCATTACTTTGCTAAGATGGCATATCAGGCTGATGGTGCGATAGTTTTAACACTGTTATAGTTTGCCTTTCTCGGGTAGGGTTATCACTAAAGACTGGGTCCATATTATTGGCTCCTCTCCTGTATCCCAGATCTTATGGCTGAATGCATATAGCGCATCGGTCAGCCTCGCCACCTGCTTACATTAGTTCTCCTGGAATGTTATCGATGCCTGCTGTCAGCCTCGCCACCTGCTTACATTAGTTCTCCTGGAATGTTATCGATGCCTGCTGATTTTCCGTTTTTCAGGGACTTCACTGCTTCCTCCACTTCTTCTCAGAGGATGGGGAAGCTGTCTGAGTCTGTTTACGGAGGGCTATTGAGCTTTCCTGTGTCTCCTGTTGCACAGTGTAAGTACAGATCTGCGGTGTACTTCATAGGCCGTCTCAGTAATTGTGGTGTTGAATGTGTCGATGATAGCGTCTTCATCTGTGCCGTCTGCGTCAAGTTGCAAAAGTGGGGAGAATTTTCTTCCAATCTTAACCTCGAAGACTTTTACCACGTCTGGGTCTTAATTATTTCTCCAGATTAAACTTAATTTTTGGTGTGGTCTTGTTCCGTCTTGATTTTTTATTTGCTGGCGGAAGGATATCATGACAAGTTCATGGTCGCTGTTTACGTCTGCTCCGGGGAAGCTGCGTGCACTGGCGATGTTGACTGATGTGTGGAAGCGTCGCTTCACTAAGATGTAATATATCTGGTCTGTTATCTCTTCCACTGAAGTAAATCTTTGTCCATTGTGGGTTGTTGTTTCTCCAGTGCCTTTCCATCTCATCTCACATAACCCTATGTGGTATGGTATATTATTGAATAGGATTATATGGTGTGGTATGGTGTGGTGTAGTGTGGTATAGTATAGTACAGTATGGTATGGAATGGTATATTATATTATAGTATGGTATAGTATGGTATGGTATAGTTTAATATAATATGGTATAGTATAGTATATACTATAGAATACAGTATAGTATGTAGTAAAGTATATAGTATCTATATGATATGTTATGGTAAGGTAAGGTATCGTATAGTATATAGTATGGCATAATATGTGGTATGGTATGGTATAGAATAGTATGGTATGGTAAGATATGGTAAAGTATAGTATGGTAAAGTATAATATGGTATAGTATTATAGTATGGTTTAGTAGGTGGTGTTGTGTGGTGTGCTGTGGTACGGTGTGGTGTGGTATCGTATGGTATGGTATGGTATGGTATGGTATGATATGGTATGGTATGGCATGGGATGGCATGGCATGGTATGGCATGGCATGGTATGGCATAGTATAGTATAGTATAGTATAGTATAGTATAGTATAGTATAGTATAGTATAGTATAGTATAGTATAGTATATAGTATATATTTATATAGTATTAGTACAGTGTCTGGTCTGGTCGGATGGGTCGGGTCTAATCTGGCCTGGTCAGGTCAACTCTGGTCTTGTCTGGTCTGGTCTGGTCATAGTATAGTATAGTATAGTATAGTATAGTGTAGTGCAGTGTAGTGAAGTGTAGTGTAATGTAGTTTAGTGTAGTTTAGTGTAGTGTAGTGTGATGTAGTGTAGTGTAGTGTAGTGTAGTGTAGTGTAGTGTAGTGTAGTGTAGTGTAGTGTCAATCTCCTACGCAGAGTTGTCGTTCCTTACACTCACTTTACATCTCTGCGAAAGGCTCAATGTCAAGATTTTTGACCAAACTAATAAGCTTCGTTGTATACGGTCATAATTATGAATTTGAAAGCTTGTGGTATAACGAATGACAGAAATCTTCACCATCTTTCATTAAAACCGAAGAAATCCAAGTTATTTTAAATGTAGTTAGTGAACTATTTTGTTGCGCCGAAGTAAACGTAGTTGAAAGAAGTCCCAGCCTATAACAGAGGTGAATGTAATGAGCCGATAGTGTAAGAGTGTAGTGTAGTGTAGTGTAGTGTAGTGTAGTGTAGTGTAGTGTAGTGTAGTGTAGTGTAGTATAGTATAGTATAGTATAGTATAGTATAGTATAGAGTGATGTGTGGGGTGGGTTGGTCTGGTATGGTTTTGTAAGTATTGTATATAGTAATGTATGGTATAGTAAATTATATAGTATGGTATACAGTATGGTATGGTCAGGGGAAGGTACAGCACCAAGATACCAGTGACCCGGCACTCCTTCAACTCTTCCCCCCCCCCCTTCCACCCCACAACCACTCACCGTTTTTTACCAAAGTATGTCTGTATTACTATAGTATTACTATAGCCTTTTCTATAGCATTAAAGTACTGAAAATCATGAAATTGACAACAGGATCGGAAGCGGATCGGAAGCGGACCGCAAACCGATCCCGTTAGGAGCGCAATCGAAGCGCAATCGAATTGGAAACGGAATGGAATCGAAGCGGACCGCTTAGAGCGTTTGGATCGCTTGGAGTGAAAAGACCGGGGCATTTAGACCGGATCGGAATCGCTTTGAACGTTTGGATCGCTTGGAGTGAAAAGACCGGAGCGTTTTGACCGGATCGGAATCGCTTTGAGCATTTGGATCGCTTGGAGTGAAAAGACCGGAGCGTATTGATCGGATCGGATCGGATCGCTTATATTTATAGTTTTTTCAGTTATATATAGTAGAGATCCGAATCGCTTCTTCCGATTCTTTTAACGACCTTAAACAAAGTAATGTTTGACAATAATTTAATTGAGTTTTCTGCTATTAAACACTAGTAATAAAAAAACTGATTTAACGATAATTTTGTAAATAAAACTGAAAACATATAATAGTAAATGGTGTGTTTGTCATTCACACGCATGATATTATTGAAATTGAGTTCGGAACCTTTTTGTATAAAGTGCTCTTGAGCGAAAATACGTAATATTTTTTCTTACACAAGGGAAGAAATAAGGAAAATTTACATTCACCCGTGCTTCATAATTATGGAATTAATGTGTTTTTTTATTTAGTAAGGAGATTCACAACTGAAATTCTAATAAACATTTTTGAATGTAAACATTTATTAAGTTCAGTATGAAATATAAACCATAAACGCTGTCCGAAACTAAAAGAGAAACTATTTTTCACTAATGATTTCAGCGCGAGATGCGTTATAAGTAATGACCAATGAAAAGCGGGAGCGAAAAGATCGGAATCGGAAAAATCGGTTTGAGCATAAAGATCGTTTGGAGCGCATTGTTAATGACCGATGAAAATCGGGAGCGAAAAGATCGGAATCGGGAGAATCGGTTTGAGCGTAAAGATCGTTTGGAGCGCATTGTCTGAAGTGAAAAAATTGGAGTGCAATCGAATTGGAATTAGACCGCAATGGGAATGGAATCGGATCAGTTATAGATGACATTAGGATCGGAAGCGGACCGGATCGGAATCGGAAAAATTGTCAATTTCATAATTTTCAGTACTGTACATAAGAAAGGAACTAACATGTAAACTGTGACCATAATTCCTTAATCTTAATTTTAATTTCTAAGTGAAGTAGGGCAAACAATTAATACAAAGTTTAACGATTTATGGGGCTTTCAACATCAACCTTATGTATGAAAAAATAAAGGTGTACAAAGTTTCAAAGCTGTAGCTTTAATAGTATGAAAGTTGTGAGCTTTTATATGCTTGCACGCAAACATTAACCTTAATTTCTAAGTTGAAAAAGGGCTATAGTTATAACAAAAAGGAAGAGTGATGGTTCTTGGTTTATACACACGGACTATGATGATAAACAAGTGTTAAAAAGCTGTATTATAAGTAGTATGGATTTTATGAGTATGTACACTACCTTGCATGCAAACTTTAACCTGAATTCTTAGTCGATAAAGGGGAATAATTTGATAAAAATATTACGGTTCTTGGCATACATACTCAGGGTCATGATGGTGAACAAATGCATTGAGTTTTAAAGCTGAAGTACAAGAAGTATAAAAATAATTAACTTTCACGCAAACTTTAACCATAATTCGAAGTCAAAAGGGGCCATAACTTGAACAAAATGGCACTTCGAGTAATGGTTCTTTACATAATCATTTAGGTTATGATAATGAACACGTGTCGAAAGTTTCAAAGCTGTAGTATAAGTAGTATGGAAGTAATGAATTTGTACACTTGCTTGCACGCAAACTTTACCTGAATGCCTAAGTCAAAAAGGACCATAATTTGATCAAAATGAAAGTTAGAGTTATGGTTCTTGGCATACACAACCGGAATATGATAATAAACAAGTGTTGAAAGTTTCAAAGCTACAGTATAAGTAGTCTGTACACAAGCTTGCACGCAAACTTTAACCTGAAATTGTAAGTCGAGAAAGGGCCATAATTTGATCAAAATAAAAGTTAGAGTTATGGTTCTTGGACACTCAGGACTTAATGAGAGACAAGTGTGCCAAGTTTAACAGCTGTAGCTATAGTAGATTTTAAGATATAAGTAGCTTGCACGCAAACGTTAACCAAAGTGACGCCGATGCTGACGACAGAGTGAGTACAATAGCTCGACATATTCTTCAAATAGTCGAGCTTAAAACTTCTTCGCAAGAATATTTTTAGAAATCAAAGCTTATAATTGATATACATGAAAATAGATAACATAGATAACTAAATAAAGGTCTCTTCCTTTACACTGTCAAAATAGTTTAACATATTCTACCATCAAGAACTATTAAATGATGGTGCACGGACATCCTATTACATCATTACCTCTCCTTTCATCTGTTTTAATTATAGACATATACACAGGTTCTCTTGTATTATCTATGGTCTGCATGGGTTTAGATGTATAGTGTGTCCACGGAAAAAAGCCACTACAATTTGTTTTATATGTCACACACTTGGAGTGTAAGCACAATTGGTTTCGAATTTCCTCTATTTCTATCTCGCTTAGAGCAATGTATGATAAACTTAATTCAGTCTTACATAAATGTTCACATGCAATTAAACTTTTTAACAGTTCACTATTTATTGTTTTAGTTTCCAGTATAATAGCATGTATTCCTCCGAAAGGGGTTTCTGTCACGAATCTTACAATGGCCTCCGTTTGTTTGGTTTTCGTACCGGAACAAATTAGAGTTCCAGACTCAAGCGAAAAGCTTACACGATTGTCCTCTAGCATCAAATACTGTTTCCCACATGGTTCGCATTCCACAATGTCTACCAACCGTAAATGCGCACGTGATAATTTGATTTCAAGGATTTTAACATGTCTACATTTAAGTAAATTAATAATTAGACCGTGATCCATTTTCTCAGTCGACATATGTACGCGTGTGATTTTTTCGGTAGATAAAACGTTTGTTATGAGAAGTTCCGTTTCTAACGCAGATGCATTTGAAATTATCAGCAATTCTGATTTAGAAGACGTATCTGATTCAATGAACGGAATTACGCCAGAATTCGGAATATCAAAACTTGTTTTGAAGTGAAAACGTGCCTTCAATTCATTCTCATTTGATAAATCGTCACAGTTCACCTCAGCTGATCGAAACAAATTTCTTAGGCGTGATCTCTTCTTGAATTTTACACGTCTATGACTAAACAGTGTTTTCTTGTTTATGGATACTAACTCTTGACTGTTATTCAAAACCAAACCTGGAACAGTACAGACCTGGAAAAGATCGTCTAGCACTTTCGTTTGAATATCTAAGTTTCTGTCACTGAATGTGTTTTCTTTTTTATCAGAAAAAGTTATATCTAAACCTTTAATTTCCAAATAATGACAATCTTTCAAAATTTTAAGGAATCGCTCCAAATTATTTCGTTGTATGTTTCCGTGTTTGATTCGAACGAAACACTTTTTACGGTCTTTGTCGAATTCCAGTGAAAATCCAGTACGTTTATGGATGCGAGTTGTTGCTGCTTTTTCGCAAAAACTCTGACACACGCTTTCAGCTGAAGCATTACTAGCAGTCATATTTGTATTATTTGAATCTGTCAAGAGCTGGACTAGGTTTATGACTTGATTTAATGGTACGTCAAACATGAACTTACCTATTAGAGAGAAGCTTATGGAACAGTTATGCATTTCAATGAATTCTATCGCTTGAGCATTTACCTTAATTTCAATAAAATCAATGCCGTAGAGTATCACGTTTTTCAGTTGACGGCAGTTCTGCAAATACATTGTGAAAGTATATGGCAGTTTTATATTAATCAAATTTAGCGATTCAAGCTGTTTAATGTTTTCTAAGGATTTTCCGAAGGTTTTCAGTTGCTCGGAAGAAAAACCTGATAAATCTAAATCTTGAAGAACGCATATTTTAAGTGAAAACGGTAATTTACATTGCAATACATCTTTTACAACATGATTACCCAATATATTAATTTGTTTAAGCTTGGTGATATTGGAAGTAAGCATGTTATATATAGCATCCATGTTGTGAGAATAGAGCTCTGTATTCACAACTAATATTTCAGTGTGTATTGGGTATTTTTTAGATGGATATTCTTTACTAAATTTGTTCACCTCCTTCGCGCATCGTAAGAGTAAACTATTCTTTAAACATTTATCAGCACCTTTATCAGTTTTACTTGCTCCATGCTGTACATGTAATGACATTTTGCTGGCCACCTGAGGATCTAAACCACAGACAAAATGTATCACATTTTCCATCTCCACTATTGTGTCCATTTTACAACAGTACTTTTGATACACTTCTAATGGTTCCATGTTATTAGTCTGAAACTGACCGACAATATGCACAGCTGAAAAGTACTCTTCGAAACTTTTGTTAAGAAATGAAATTTTTGTCATGCGTGCCAATGGTTGATTGATTGCACATTCCTGTGAAATAATACCACAGTTCACAGCTGCTTGTAAATCGTTATCTGTAAACCATGTTTTTAATGCTTCCTCGGAAAATACAAGATATGCTTGATTTTTTTCAGAATCTTTAAATAAATTATCAAAAGCGAATTTTGCCAGCTTATTCGTTAGTTTGTTATACTGCTTTGGTACGATTTCATTAAGACACTTTGGAAGCGAATGACTTATTTCTGAAACAGATGACTCTTCAGTCGGTGTTGGAATTTTGTATTTTTTCATATTCAATGTATACTCAATTAAATATCTGAACATCTGCGAGTAGAGACCTGCATATGTTTTCTCTAAGTTTCCGTAGTGAAACCAAATAAAAACTGATATAATGAGCAATAGAGGATTCTCCATGCACTCTAATATCCGTACACTACTTAAATATGTTAGCATCTCTACAAAAACTGCGTACGATGGGAAGTTTTGGATTCTCAATTCATCACCGCAAAATTCTTGAAGTGCGTTTTCAAAATCCGAAATTTTCTTTGGAACATGAACGCTTTTCGATTTGTTTAACTGAGTAATGATATTTTTTGCTAGTTCTGTTTTGTTTTTAGTTCCCAAAATTATCATACACCGGTCATTCTGAGTATTCTTTAGTCTGATTTCGTATAATTTGGAAAGCCGTGATGTTATAAGTAGCGGGCATCCATTAAGTCCAGCTTTAGAAGGAATGCCCTGATTCTGAATCAGCGATTGTGGATATTGATTTTTTGGTGGTATCCATTCATCTAAACCGTCAGCAATAACTAAACATTTATAGGGTTCCCTTTTTAGGACATCGGTTAATATTTCGTACAGTTCTGTGTCTTCTGAAAATAATTGTTCTTTTATCATGTCGAGAATTTCCATTTTCTTGGTTGCATTTCGCAATCGTATGACTATGACTATTTCGTACTTTATAAGTTCCTTTTGATCCGCATTATTTAACGGATTTTGTGAACCTTTTACCCAATCATTCACTAGTTTCATACACCAGGTGGTCTTACCCATTCCTACGCCTCCCACCATGTACATGTTTAAACATCGCATTCCGTTTTCGAAGAATATGTCTTCATAGCTTTTTAACTCTCTGCTTTCAGATTTGACAAATTCAGTTTGATCCTGCTCGTTGATCGAGTAATCATATATATTCATGTCAACCCAAACTTCGCCTATAGGTGACCGCATTTCTTCAAAAATTGGTGATATTGGCACTGTTGACAGATGCCTTTCAAAAATTTCGATCAGCCTTTTCTGAAGACCTGAAAAAGTAGTCGAAAGTGTATCGCAAATTATTAACACATAATTTAGCAGCACAAATAGTGTAACCATTACCAACGTGTTATTTTACAGCGCTTTGCTCAGTGATTGTCGCATAAACTATACAGTTGATCTATAAGCTTACATCATTGTTTGCACGACGGTAGTAGGGGTTTATTAGATAGATAAAAAAGTAACTTGAAAAGCCACCGAACACGACAAATATGAAAATATTGCAGGCTCGGTTTGATTGAGCCTGTTTATGGACAGTAATGGTATTGAATATAACTGACCACGCTGCCTAGCCCCGGTTAAGCGCAACTCAATATTTACAGCAATAAACACTACAATTCTGATCCATCTCAAACGATAGTATGCATATGGCGCTGAACATGCTACATGAAGGATTTTTATGGAAATTTTTTTTTTTAAAGCAATATATGAATATCAGGAATCGCCACACTAAAAAAAACAGCCTCCCCACGCAGCGAAAAAGAAGAGAGGAAGAGAGAAAGAGAGAGAGCGCGCATGTTCGATATAAGTATGTCAATTCAAATAGGACGCCACAAACAATTAACGAAGATGAGATCTTTTGGGGATACCGCCTTGGAACGGTCAGAGGCAAAACAAATTGCCACTGGGGGTTTTAACCAGGTTCTAGGGTGCACCAACCTCACACTTGCCCCAACAGGTTCTCATATCACAAAACAAGTACAAATTGTCTTGGTGAAATAACTCCAACCCACCCTTTAGCTCAACAATGTTGCATGCAAAAGCATACAAACATATAAACATAAGAATTTAATAGCATTGCAAAGCCAAATGGCGGGTAATCAATGATCTTACCGAGACCAGAAGACCTGGAGTAAAATCAGCAAGAACACGATGACAGGGATAAAAGAAACAAATCGAGCTTCTAGGTTCTTTTAATAAAAGATTTCCCCATAAACCTTCATAAAATCTTAAACCCCTGCCACCGTCGTGCAACTAAAGAGGTAAGCATAATGATCAACTGTAGATGGATTAATCACCAGGCCTGCAGAGCGCTGTAAAATATCATGTTTGTAACCTTAGAAGCTAGACCTGTGTCGTCTTATCGTGTTCTCGCCGAATTGACTCTGGTCTCGGTTAGGTCATTAGCCCATCTTTTTTGCTTGGCAATGCGATTATCTTATTAAATTCTATATGGTTGCGAGTTTTTGCATGAGACGTTGTCGAATTGATGGAGACAACTTGTACTTGACTGTTTGTTCATATGGCCGTGGCAAGGCAGTAACCATTGTTTGTGGTGTCGATTTTATAATTTATCATTTTATCACCCATGTTTTTTTCCTCTGCTCATTGGCTATTTGGGGAGGCTTGGTCCTCCGGATATGACCACTTCTTTTTTGTTCTTGTTTATTTATAACAGGTTTAAATTCGAAATGGCAAATTGATTTGCCTATGACAGTTCCTAGGCGATACCTTTTTGCGTAAATTGTTTGTGGTGTTTCATGTGAAAGTTAAAAGTTTTGTTAAATGTATGCTCTCTTTTCCTATCTACAGTTTGGCTGCACGGAGAGGCTATGTGTTCTGGGTTTGGCACTTCCAGATGCATGCATGCATAGTTCATTGGCGTTCTTTTTCGATAAAGTAATGCGATGTAATATTCTACTAACTTTAAGGATTTATTTTTTAACAGTTCATATTGATTTTCCAAACCATACTAAATTAATTTAATATTTGAATAATAAACGATAACATTTAAGAACATAATCAACGTAACGTATAATGTTTACAAATTTTTTGTTAATCATGCGTTCAAGGTTCGTCCATTCGTCTTCTTTTTAAGTCCGTCTCACAAATACAGAAATAACCATCAACTATCAATTAGACTGATTTGAGATGTACATTTGAACCTGCTTTTAGCAGCCACCTGCATTTACATGCCACGTATAATGCCTTTTTATTGACACACAGTGTTCACGTATAGGTTTTACTTTAAAAATGTTTGATTATTACAAAATCTAAACCAAGTCACGACAATTCATAGCCCATCCCCATTCACGAAAATACTATTTAGGTTTGCTCGAGTTAAGAAACTTAGAAATAAAAGAAATTAATACAGCAAAATATTGGGTCAGACAATATAAGCACTCTTAGACTACCTCCTCAAGCCCAACCCCTCACCTCACACTGGACATGGCTTTCGCGCTAACGACGCATCTATCGCGTCAACAACGAATTTCTATCGCGTTAATAACGCATTTTGATGGCGGATTTCGTGGCAAAAGAGCGTCACCGCAATAAGTTCGCACTTCTTTAGATGATGATACATTGGCAAGGGACTGATCGCAAAGTACCCCCTCACCATTCTAGTTTTTATTAGTATCACTAGAAAATGCACAAACCTTGCTGATTTTTTGGAGAATCGCCCACAGTTTTGTGAGGTAGGTGCAAAATGTTGTGATTTCAAAGAAAAAAAATATTTTGTACAATACAACCAGGCATATTATGCCCATTCCTACCAGAATAAAAAATATTGGGAGAAATTATTATTTGATAAATAACACATGTCTTGTAAAATATATGCATCTTCTGCTAATTTATCGCAGAAGAAGTGAACTGAACGCGTCTAGAACGCTTTCGTCTGAACGCATCTACGACGCTACGCGGTTTGTTCCATGTAAATTGTTAGGTTTGGCAGAGGAGCATGTTGCTTCCAACAATTCAAAGTATAAGCTCGTGTGGATTGTGTTTAAACCGACATAAAATTTAGTGTCTGGGAATATCTCTTCTTTTTATAAGCTTGACAGCTACGCGTTTTGTCAAGATATGGCAGATTCGTCCTAATGCAGACTTTTCTTAAATGTTCTCAAATGGTTTCAATGACAAAAGAGCTTAAATAATATCATATAACATAATGCATGTAAAACCAACGAAGTCTTGGATATCCGGCGTGTAGTAGCACTTAGTGATTCTATCTTAAACGCTTTCTAATTTGCTCAGATTTCAAAATTGGCCACGAAGAATCTATGAAAAAGATTTTTTTCGAACAGTATTTCTTCTGACACCAATGTTCTAAAATCTGCTTTGCGTGCATGCGCATTAAGAAAGTGAACACAAACATTACATGTATATGACTATATTTCTAACAACACACACAAATGCTACTGCTTTTTGTCAACATTTCAAGGTCAACCAAAGTCAAATAACATCCATAAAAGTTGAACTTATGTTCATTGAAAAACAAACAAAAAAAAAACATTTTTTGCAAACGATAAAGTGAAAACAAAATCTTCTCAAGTTGGAAATTCTTCTTTTTTGCGTCCGAATTAAGAAAAATGTTCGGGGTTTCAATATCGCATTCTGTCCCTTATAAAATTAGATTTTACGTAGTTTGCCTTTCAGAAGATTTCATATTTACTTCTTTTATAAATCGAATTATTTTCATATATCCACTGCACTGCGAGGAGTATGGTTGAAAACATGCCACCAGAGAAGAAATGTCTATTGGGAATAGTTAATGTCTTAAGTTCACATACATGTAAGTTGTATGTCTCTTCACATTAGCATGTTCATTTACGTTAGAACACACTATATGTATACTTACTTCTTTTAACATTTACTCGTTAGGAGATGTTTATGACTGTGCTCCTGCTGACGATATTTCCTAAGGGTCCAAACGGAACACCGTTAAAATACATAACTTATAAAATACAAAAAATGAATCTACAATGTACAGCGTGCAGACGTAGGTTACATCGATGTTAGTACTGCGTCATTAACTGTGACATTATTAAACGAATATTTACTTTTTCAGACAGTGCAAACCGCTGTCGGCTAAATTATTTAAAATTTAATATAAAACCATTTGAACAGGACAGCAAAATGTTGATGTTAATGCTAGTAGTTTTTACCATTGTCTGGAAAGTCTGGAAATGCTATGGTTCGGGAGTGTTTGCTTCATATACTGCTGATTTCCGAAAATTAGGTTTTTAATTAGTCCAAAGCCTTTGTTTAAATAGTGGTTTCATGGTGTTCTATAGTCTTTATTTTAAACAATTAAGAGTTCCAAAGAGATTAACTGTAAAATCCTTTTGCGTAAATCGAGTTCTTAGCTCTTTTATTGTTTCTCAAAAGTTTTATTCTGTTAAAAAGGTAATCGATATCGCTCCCACACGAGAAATAAAAGAAAAATTGGCATGTTAATAATACACATGATATATTTTGACAAAATGCGTGTTCTTTTCTAAGGGTAAGCATCATCTAACACGCATCAAATTTACTAGGCATATGAACTATAAAAGGATAGCGTTGTAGATGCGTTCAGACGAAAGCGTTCTAGACGCGTTCAGTTCACTTCTTCTGCGATAAATTAGCAGAAGATGCATATATTATTATACAAGAAATGTATTATTTGCCAAATGATAACTTCTCTCGATATTTTTATTCTGGTAGGAATGGGCATATGCCTTGTTGTATTGTACAAAATAATTTTTTCTTTGAAATCACAACATTTTGCACCTACCTCGCAAAACTGTAGGCGATTCTCCAAAAAATCTGCAAGGTTTGTGTATTGTCTAGTGATACAAACAAAAACTAGAATGGTGAAGGGGTACTTTGCGATCAGTCACTTGCGACTGTATCATCATCTAAAGAAGTACAAAGTGCAAACATACTGCGGTGACGTTCTTTTGCTACGAAATTCGCCATCAAAATGCGTTGTTTACGCGATAGAAATTCGTCGTAGGCGCGAAAGACGCGTCGTTAGCGCGAAAGCTATGTCCAGTGTGACCTAAGTAAACAAACTTGGTCGAGGTACAGTTTGTCAACAAGTTCCGGTTATGAACCAGTTCCGGTCAACTTTTATATTTCCAATCCCATGTTATAAATATTTCAATACAACGAGTATAATAACTCGATTAGTCGCAATAAATAGCATTTCAGCTGAACATTTACGAACTTAAACCTTTGAGCTATTGTTTACTTTCGAGGAAGCTACGCATCAACAAAGACTATTGCAGACGCTCGCGTCCAAAGTTTTTCAACGCGGAGATGTTAAAGGTGACATCCGTCGTAAAAAAAAACAAACTTTATTGGCCCGACAACGAAAACACGTGATTTGCAATATTGTGTTATATCAATTCTCTATCATCACAAGCAAAATCGTATAAATATTTTCATTCTTTTTTGTGACGGTTTATGAGAGGCATGCGTTTGAACCAGTTCCGGATCGGTGATTCAGAATGAGTAATTAGTGTGAATTCCAGTTTTGGAATTCAATTTTAAAGTATAAACTGGGAACGGCTACCGAGTAAACGAGAGACTTAAAGGCAGAGGATGCAACAGGCTTACATATTGGTCATGTCTCAAGGTCCTTTGCACTGTTCATCAAAGATATCATAAACAAAGATGGTATAGTGTTATCAGAAGTTAATGGGTCACCAGTACCTAGCTACCCACGACGGCTAACTCCACATGAAGAGGGAGTGGTGTTACGCCACGACGTGATTATAACATTTCTATCCCATGAAAGGATGGCTGTAAGGTTAAATCAGATCACGTAGTGCAGTACATGAAGACTCTGGAATGAAACTTGTGATGTCATAAGGGCTTAATTGCTTTTGTTAATACTGTAATAAATAGAATTTACTTGGTGTGTTATTTTATTTATTTTACATTTCTTTCAGAATTATTTTGCACCCTTAGACAGAAAACGTGTAGAAATGAATTAGGTCTGTCAAAGCCACTATACAGTTTTCAAATTAGACAGTCAAAATTCACTCTGAGACATATCTTCCAAGTTTTGACTGGAATAAATTGAATCAACCGGAACTGGTTTAAATGAGTCTATACGTTACATATGTAGAAGTATATAAATCTTTTAGGTAAGATATTTTACTTATTATCAAACAACAAACAACGTTCTGATTAATACTTTTAGTCCTTTTTTAAATCGAATATATGAATTAACCGGAACTGGTTGACAAACTGTATTATGGTCATAAACATTCGGACTAAGTTTGGTGAGAATGGTAGGGTAGGATAGGGTAGGGTACGGTATAGTATAGAGTGATATAGTGTGGTGTGGTGTGGTGTAGTTTGGTGTGGTGTGGTGTGGTGTGGTACAGTACAGTACAGAACAGAACAGAACAGAACAGTACAGTACAGTACAGTACAGTACAGAACAGTACAGTACAGTACAGTACAGTACAGAACAGAACAGTACAGTACAGTACAGTACAGTACAGTACAGTACAGTACAGTACAGTACAGTACAGTACAGTACAGTACAGTACAGTACAGTACAGTACAGTACAGTATAGTATAGTGTGTAGTGTGCTGTGGTGTGGTATGGTATGGTATAGTATGCTATGGTGTGGTATGGTACAGTAATGTATATGGTGCGGTATACATATTATGGTATGGTGGGAGGAAGGTACAGCACTTACATGTCCTTGACCCCGCCCCCTCTAACCCCCAACCACTTAACACCTTTTACCAAAGTATATTAAGATCATATGTATTATACCTTTTCTAGCATTGCATAAGAATGGAACTAGCATGCAAACTTAAAATATAATTTTTAAGTCTTAATTTTATTTTTCTTTAGTGAAATAGGACAAAAAATAAATAAAAACAAGAAGCGCCGCAATGCGACGAAACCAGGTTTTCAACGATTTATTATAGACATCCAGGTATAATCCAGAGTTGCAATGTGATATAAGCTACCAACACAACAAGTTTTGTATCAATAGGTCAAAACAAACCCAAGTTATTACGCAGAAACTGAATTTCTTTGTTAGCATCAGTGACATTAACATTAATCACAGACAACATGCTATCTTTTTCTCCCTTCTTTTTTTGTAGCGTGGGGAGGCTGTGTGTGTTTAGTGTGGCGATTCCTTATATGCCTATTTCACTTTTTGTGCAAAAAAATATAAAAATCCGAGATCAAATAACAAGGTTATGTTCCGGACAAGGTTATGCTTTGATCTTGACCTACAATATTGTTTTCTGATACTGTCTAGACCATAATAATATATAAACGTCTATTGATGAACATCGATTTAAATGGATATGATATAAAACTTACGTTTTTTCTTTTCAAGATAATCTAGTTGCTCTTTGTGACGCACGTCTTTAACTTCTTGCGTTTTTTCTAATTTCTGAAATGGCACAAAATATAACTTACACTCAACCAAAGTTCTAATTGGTCATTAATTGTATATGTTAACAATGTAAGCTAGTTTCGCTTCTTCCCTACGTCAAGCCAGGTTATGGAAAGAACTGTTTTGTCTTGAAATCAATTATCTAATGTCCTTTAAATCATTATTCATTGTTTTCTTAAATGAATCCAGAACCATTTACCTACACCGCAGGGTCAAAATTAGAACAGTCTTTAATTGAAAGGGAGGTACTATGAAATAAGATACTTTGAATGTGGTTTAGTTAAACAAATGTGCTATTGATTAATTATGTTTTCTGTTTTTTCCTACTAATGAGTGGTCCTATCAAAATAAAACGATTGAACATTTCTGCTTGCTTGACCTTTTTCCGCAAGAAATGCATTTAAAGTTAAATTAAGGATAACTCTTGCCAAATTGTTCCAAAATCAATTATTATACGATGAAAGCTTAAGTTGAATACTGTTGTTGGCATATGATCATAAATAAAAAGTGAATTCAATATCTTTCTCATAAAAAATTACGGACAAAAAGTGACCAATTGGAACTTTTGATGAGTGTGTATATATACGCCGCTTAATGTGTTTGTATATCTTCATGCAAAACAAAATCGTTGACTGATGCCTTGGTCGAAATAAGGCATTCGCGCCGTTTATCAATGAAATATACTGGATTTTGTTTATAAAAAATATTTCATAACAAATGCATTTAAATTTTGTCTGTTTTCTAATAGCCTACATGGTATATATAGTAAATTGTGTTTCTTAAATGTTTACAAACAATCATTTTGAGTTATTTTTTATTGCAAAAAATGTGACTATTATTTAAGTTTTAAATAAGGTGTAATATTTTTTTATATATCTGACATAATTATGTCCTTAAAAAGGCACAAATGCACTTTTTTAAAACTGAAGTTCAGTATCGACTCATTTTTAAACGAAACTTACCATTTCCTTCAGCACGTCCTCTACTTTTTTGATACATTCTGCAAGAACCACAATTTGATCATGGTTGTGCTTTGCCTCTGCTTTCACTGATTCTAGATCAGTTTTGACTTGTTGAATAGCAGACATTAATCTTTGCTGATCACTAGTGTTATTTTTTAAGTCGTCAATTGCATTTTGCAATGAAACCTGGGCTTTTTCGATGCCTTCAAATCTGTGTTGACTAGTCTCATTCGTGTTATTCAGATTCAGCACAATCCCATGGAGAGTGTCAGCCTGGATATTAGAGTTTCGGTTTAACGTCATTTGAGCTTCATGAATAATTGATACTTCATCTTCTGTTGATATATAAATGTCAGTTTCCAAAAGCTGAAAGATAAACACATCCTTACAATTATAACGTACTGTTTTATTTGTCAATAACAGGTCTGAAATACATTTAAGGTTAAAATAGAATGTATTCCTATAATTAAATTATTTTGAAAGCAGTTACTGACCATGTTGACTCTTAAAGTACTGTGAATAAGTCTAACCACTAATACATAGAAAACATACCAAGCGCTTCAATTAAAAATCGATAATACCTTTTGAAGATTTTGTCTGGCTAGTTTGGCAAAATTGTCACTCCTTAGTTGCATAGGGTCATCCAAAATTGCATCCATGTCTTTAATATACATTTTCCAGTTGTCATCTGTCACTTTAAGATTTGACGAGTGCATTATTTCATTCCTGTATGTTCTTACCTTAAAGGAAAAAAAAGTTCAAAAAGAGTGATGGCAGCAAGATTTGCAATACACATGCATGGATTAAATCTAGTTTCGTTCAACCCAAGCTACAGAATAAGACAAATATGAAACTATTGAAGGGTCTGTTTGCGTGGGCATTAAATGCGTATCCTTAAGTACACATCACCTAAGGCTTATTGGCTGATATGATATTGAAACCACCAAATATCGTGCTCGAAGCGCGTAATTGATACAATACGGGAGGAAATCATTTCCCCTAGTATTTCTACTTTTTAAATTTTATAATTTTACTTCAATATCTTAAATTTTAGAATTAATTAGTTACTTAACAGGCAAAGTACAAAATGTATGTGTTTAAGAGATACTAATTAGCAATATTTTACAACACATATCAAAGGGCTTTATGAATAAGCAATAACTTTTACATGTTATTAAAATTAATTGTTATTTTCACCTACTGATATGTGAAGTATTTTGTTGTACTTATTCTTTTGAACACGCCTTGCCAAAACAATGTCAACATACTGTAGTATGTCAATGAAACGTATTCCGCTAGATGTTTTTAATTACACAAAGGCGACTTTGTGCTTGAATTACAATCATATAAAACTATAATTGTAAAATAATTAAAGCATGTCATCTTTAGTAACCACTATCATATCACAAAACATAAATTCGGGAATTTATTCTTTTAAGGTTTACTATTCTATGAATGATTGTGATTTCTGCTGAAAAAAAAACTGTAAAACTGTGTCAATATGTCGTTGGTTTGGTTTAAAAGAGGCAGAATATTTTAGAGTAAAAAATCGCAAATTATAAATTCCAAACTTACGAAAATAGATTATAAAGAAACTTTAAACGCGTCCGAACATGACGGAGTCTGTTTATTTTTTTATGATTAATCATGGACATGCATATTACTGCACACGCAGCCTAGCCCCGGGTCGAACGCAGATTTACTAGGGATTTAATAGAGAAATGCTCAGTCTAACTGGATACTGAAAGATTCGAACGGATATCCGGATACAAACACTGTGTTAAGCGTAATATTTTTGGATGTGTGGGGGATAAAACTGTCGTTTCCATAGACATATTTAAATCGTTGTTTCTAAAGACAACAATAAATCATCATAATTAAAAAGGTTAGGATACTGTAAACCTGCTTACTTTCTGTTTTGACCATACACCGATGCGGTCAGCACGCACCGGTTCAAGAATTCCGTCAAATAGTACAGATTGTTGAGAAAGGGGCACCGGTTCGGTCTCATTTACATTTTGTATACGGTTCAGTCTCCATTATGTCTTCCTTAAAGATAGCCCATATATGACCGGCATGGGTATTGTTCGCGACACACCGACTTGTCATGGCTGTTTGTGCCAATTTATTTTGAATCAATCCAATTATAACCAAGATACAGCCCGGAGAAGAAAATTCGATATTTAGTAACAGTGACCTTGACCTTGGACTTAAAGGCATTGGTAATGTATGCGACACACCGTCTTGATATGGTGAACATTTCTGCCAAGTAATTTTGCATTGACTTCATTCATTACGAAGTTACAACCCGGACAAGACAATTATAGTTTTAGTAGTAACAGTGAACTTGACCTTTGGACATACAGGCATGGGTATTGTACTCGACATACCGTCTTGATACGGTGAACATTTATACCAAGTTATTTTAAAATGCAATAGGAAATAACATAAATACAGAGTGGACATGGTTTTGCAATTAAAATTTTATTTTTAGTAAAAATGACCTTGACCTTGGACCTACAGGCATGGGTTATAATTTGAAAAAAATGGATGTTAGTTGTGGTATTTGGCAAACTCATTCAGATTATGATGATGAACAAGTGCTGAAAGTTTCAAAAAAAAAGGTGAAATATGCATATCAGGAAATGCCATATTTAGAAAAAAAGCCTCCGCATAAAAGCTCCATTATTTCTTCCCTAAAGATACCTCTATGGTACTACATTTTAAATAAAAAATGTTTTATATTTCTGAAATACAATTTAGCAAAATTTAAGAGAAAAAAGCAACATATGCATATCAGGAATCGCCACACTCAAAAAACACAACCTCCCCACGCAGCGAAAAAGAAGAAGAAGAAGAGATATTTTAAGGGTTGAGTGTTATCGAACATTTTGGTTTATCTCGGATAAGGTAGGTTATTACTCTACACGAATTATACATTTAATTTAGAGGATTTGATACGATGACATCTTCTGCAAAGTTCATACGTGTCAATAAAATTAAATTAACATCTTAATGATAATAAAACATAAAAAATGTTGACTTTTATTTATTTTAAAATCCTGATAGTTATTGTTTTCTATTGGTACGTATAAGTAGATTTTAATGCGAGCCTGATATACGTTTTTTGTCGTATTATGTGGCGTTTTAAGTTAATTTTAATCTTTTTCAAGGACGTAACTGAAAAAGTCACTGGCTGAAGGACGTTCGTATAAAATGTTTGACCGACTGAGATTTAAGTGCCAAACAACATTGAAACTAAAACAATGTGAAATGTCAGAATTGTAAATTTTTGAAATAAAAATACCTGTAGCTGGCCATATCTTAGAGAAGAATCGTATTTATTGAAAAACTTTGCACCCGGAATGCACATGAATTAATCAACCTTCCTTAATAACCACGCATACACAATTAAAGTACTTTTACTCCTAAAGTATTTTAAAATACATCTCACGTAAAATGTATAAAAGTCTCATTTCACTTTAACTTTCGGTTTTAAATTCAAAACAGATCAGTGAGTTATTAACTAGAATTGATGCAACGCGAAACGTGAGGATAAAAACTGATATACAAAAGCTGATATTGTGGGCCGAAATCCCGTATGACGAATAATGACACGTGGTAACCAGTGATACGTTTAGCGTCACTGCGCAACAACGCAATTCAAGATGGCGAAGAGCGGAAGGAGTCCTATTCAACATAGTATTTTGGACCTAGATGCTAGAAGAATTCCTATTTAAAACAAGCAGAGAAGAAATGAAAATAGATGCTTACTTAGTCCTAGAGCGATTGGCATAACAGGAACGAATTGTATATAACTTGGGACAACGCAATGTATGTCCTATTCAAAAATCATGTTCCTATATATTCCCTTTCATAATTCTATGAACCCTAGATATGCATATGTAATAAATGTAACTGAAGCTTGCAGCGTCTCATCGGTGTGAGGATGAAACACTAAAATCCATAGCCTTTACAGACCTATATCGCGTCTAGAATCTACATTTATTTAACTCTTGGTCGCAGGAAAAAAAATCTTTTCTTTACAAACATCTTAGCATCCTGCTTCATCATCTGTGCATGTTCTTAAGAAATCCTCCTGATAGTTATTGAACAGTTGATGCCACAAAATTTAGGGAACGTTCGGACGTCTGTACGAACGTTGGGTCGGACGATCAGACGGACGTACGGACGAGTGGAACAACATATGCCTCCCGCCTTCCTTTTCGTAGTGGCATAACCAAAATCCAAATAAAACATTTAAATGCCAGTGACTTTGAAATTGTTAATATTTTTAATTACGTCGCAAAAATCTAAATGACGTAAGAGAAAGCATTCATTGCAAGTTGACATAGTTAATACACAGAGACACGGTTTGGCGGCCAAATTGACCTACGTCTGTTTGGCGAAGAAACAAACCGTGACCTCGCTGACTGCAATATATATGCGCTTTGAGCGGCAAAGGTTTAAATAGCCAAATTTCTTTAGTTTTTAATTGGAAATAAAAATGTTTTTAACAAATTATAATCGTACATTATCTAGATAGTTATCTTTTCTTGGAATTTTCGTTTAATTAACCTTAAACCTGGCTTATTATTTTATAATAAACCGATCAGCTGATATATGTCAAATCAATTCTAAATGTAAACAGCACAGTATTTTACATTCCTGGCGATTTGTTTTTTTTTGTTGCAAGCAGGTCAAAGTGGTCATTTTTATTTCAATATTGTAGACAATCAAGGGGAAAGGAGCTTAGTTTTGTCTGGTTTGAAGTATTAGATAATAATATTTTAACCCAGGTTTTGTATATTAGGGTGATATGAAACCTAAAATGCTTCAAATAGTGATTCAACTACTAAGGTTTGGAATGGATTACCAACAGAAAGGATTTCAACTGAACTCAATATTAAGTATCTATATAGCACATATCTTTTTTGTTTGGTGTTATCTTTATTTAAAGAAGAATGAATTATTTAGTGAAGTACATACTTCAAATCTGGGTAGAATATTCTAATTATCTAACCCAGCTCAATTCTAGTAGCTCTTGTGTAATCATTACTTTGGAGGCTGTCACTATCTTCTTAAATGCTGGGGTCTTCTGATTTTAAGTATCCATTATAAGATTTTCAATTTCATGTGTCCAGTCTGGGGTTCATGCAAAATTGATTTATGCAGGTGGATCTTAACACGTATAATTAAAATGATATTAAGAACACGGTATGTATCCCAATAATCAACACTCGGAAGACAATGATAGGCTCGGAAGATAAGAACGGCTAGAGATTTGGATGATAGTGAGAAAAGCATAAGTATTTTTACTTTTATCTTTTACTAATGCCGATTTAAATCACGTCAGTGATTGCAATCGTTCTAGGCCAACATAAGCTACATAAAACTGCAATGATTTTGCAGACAGTCCCTACATTGTGGTGAAAATCAGCGAAAAATATGAAAATTCGACCCATCGCTCAAAATTAAACAAGTTTCCATCTGTATTTAGGTAGTTGGGTGAAGAAAACATAACTATTTGATCCTTTACTGTCCCTCTGTTTATAAACAATCACAACATGGTAACACAGTTCGGTAAAAATGAATCTAAATCTTACTTTTTCTGAAGATATCAAAGCGAAATGGATAATCATTGGCTTCAGTGAAGATAAAAGGTGGCTACATTAAAAATTTTATGGATAATGAGCAAACTTACCTTTTCATCATAATGCTTTTAAGTAATGTTTATTAGTTTTAAAGTCAAATTTTTTTATCTTCCACGACCAGAAGTCATTGTCCAACCCATTATCTATATTTGGTAAGTACTAATGAAGGTAATACACTTTAAATTTGCACTGTAGCAATCTTAAATGATTTAGATGTACAATATATCATTTTATATCATATCAGGTTTTACGCCTTTTTGAGATGACCTGAGTTTGCTAGTTTTCAGCGTGTAGTTGTTAACTTTCAAAATCATTCATTGGTTCTATAAACACACCCAATACTAGACACAAGTGATGCTTGTAATAATTAGCAAGTATTGTAATTTTGAAAGAGCAACAGCTTTGATACTTGAGAGAAAAGTGGAACTAAAGATCAAAACTTATCAACGTTTCTAGGTCGATAAAGGGGCCATAATTCTGTCAAAAGCTAACCAGAGTTATGTTACTTAAGCTGAACAGTCATCTTATTACAGTAATAGTAAGTACGTATGCCAAGGTTGACAGCAATAGCTGTGTTACTTCGGATAAAAATGGACATAAACACAAAACTAGGTCGAGCGCGGATGCAGACGTAGCTCAGGTGATGACATATGCTCATTAAAACAAATAGAAGAGCTTATAAACTACAGAAATCTACTGAATTGAGAAAAAAAAGAAAAACAACAATATAACTTGCAGAAGAACTGCTTGAATGGCGCCCCATTTAGATCAACATTTAAACGAATAATTCTAAGAAGATAAAGCGTTATTTTGTAATTTCCAATTGTTTGTTTTCTCTAGATTTTAGATATTTTGTTCAAAACTATGTATACTAAATACCAAAAGCAATATAATTTCTGTTGAACTTTTTTGTAGGTCAGTGTGAACAATGACTGGACTATAGGTCCTTTTGGAAACATACATCACATAATATCACTTAAATCGCTGAAGGGACATAAAAATAATAACCAATCGTTTATACATCGCTAAAATCTTATTTATCAATTCTTACGACATTTTGTATATTATTATCACACATCGACACGTGGTAGTGATTACCACTGCTGGCCCGTCATCAGGTAAACACAGCTTTACAAGTAAGGGGCGAAACGGTTCTGAGGGTCCTTGTCTAAGGATGTCAATGTGTTTTTGTTACCTGTACATAGTGGTGTGGATCACGAATTGCTATAAATTCTAACAAACATTTTCTAATATACGTTTTTCTGGCAAAAGACAATGGAAAAGTCACTAAAGATATTTTATTTATTTTAATTTGTATCCATCTAGCAGAATGATGTCGATGGTTCTTCATTATATTTTTCTAATAAACATTTTATTTCATTTCTCATTTCGAATTTTTTATTTCTATTGGTTGCAAAAGAAACCACAATTTGTCAAGGAAAGAACTTATGCAAATGTTAATCCCTCCATCACAAAACATTTTGTTAGATGAGGTGTCGCTTGAATACATTGTTGACACACACACGCACGGACAAAGGTGAATATAAAACGTCATTTCACAGTTGAGAAATGATAAAAAACATAGTATTGATACATTTTTCTGAAGATAAAATTAAAAGCCTGGCGATTATTCAGTTTTAGCCACCTATTATCTTTAACAAATATCACTGAAGCCTGTGATTATCCATCTCGCTTTGACATCTTCAGAAAAGGTAAGATTTAGATTCATTTTTACCGAACTGTGTTACCATTTAGTGATTGTTTATTAACAGAGGGACAGTAAAGGATCAAATAGTTATGTTTTCTTCCCTCGAATACCTAAATACAGATAGATTTTTTTTTTAATTTTTAGCAATGGGTCGAATTTTCCATCTTCTTCGGTGATTTTCACCACAATGTAGAGACTGTCTGCAAAAAACATTGCAGTTTTATATAGCTTATGTTGGACTAGAACGATTGCAATCACTAACCTGATGTAAATCAGCGTTAGTAAAAGATAAAAGTAAAAATACTTACGCTTTTCGCACTCTCATCCAAATCTCTAGCCGTTCTTATCCTCCGAGCCTATCATTGTCTTCCGAGTGTTGATTATTGGGATACATACCGTGAAGAATATAAACTTGATTGTTGGGATATAACTTTTCTCATCAAATCTAGAGTATAAAAATGTTTGAAAATAGATGTTTCACTTGATTTAGACATAGGTTTTTTAAGTAATAACTTGTATCTTATGGTATAATAGATTGTATATATTGGTATAAAAAAGACAACTTTATTTGTGTTTGGACTTTTAGTCCTATACCAGGACTATGCAAATTATCTTGAGCAAATTTGAAATCTTGATAATTTTAGTCAAGGGGTTTACCATGACACAACATTTTTATATTACAGACTTTGAAGCATGATTGTTCTGCTAATAAAACGTGCTGAAAGAAATCTCCTGAATGTAATGTGTCAATATAAATTAAATAAATGCAATCATGTAACAACAAAGTGAATTTCTCAATAATTTCTCAATAAATAGAATGAATGAATAGATGAAAATAAAAAACTGTAATGTGTTAATAAATATTATCATGTAAACAATTCAAATGTATTTGTTATATTAATTATGTGATAGCAGCAAAAGCTAATAGAACAATATCACATCAATTTACAACAATGGAAGTTTATTTAATAGTATTTCATAAGCTAAACCTTATATGCAGCTAATATGAATAATTCCACACCATGAAAAACATAATAGCATAATTTTAGCAGGTAATCTTATGTGAACAGTCACTGTTAAAAAATCATTTTAATGATTGGTGCTTATGTCACCTCGTAACTTCAGTTTGTTTGTATTTACTACAGCTTTTATATATACCAAAATAACAGAATAAATGAAAATTTCATTCAAGGTAAGAAAAACTTAGTTGAATAAATTTCAGTGGTATTTTTATCCACAAACGGTTTTGATGTATAATTAATGCAACCAACCGATAACTTGCAAAATTTATAATTATGTAAGTTTTGATAAAGTCTAAAATTTGAAGCAAGTGCTGCAATTTTTCCTGAAAAGGGTCAGAATTAAATTGCTGCATTATATTTGAATCTCTTTCTGTGTCTTATTTTGACACATTATATTTTGATTTAACTAAATTGGACTGGTGTCAGTTTTCCAAATCAAGATCCTATCATCTGGACCAAATGTTACAACAGTCCTTGCTTAATTGATTTCAAAGTGCAAATAAATTAAATGATAATTGATTTATTTTTATTTTTATATATGATTGTTAATTAAATCCCTTTCATAGTACTCATATCCCAAAAGGCCATGAAGCCCGCCCGGCTAGCTCAGTGGATAGAGCATCGGACTGTCAATCTAGGGGTCGTGAGTTCGATCCCCAGCCGAGGCGGGAAAAATTTCTCCGTGACAATTGAACTCGGACATTGCGTCTGAGAGTCATTTGTCCCTCACCTCTGATTCAAGTGAGGAAGCAGTCAGTCGCTTGCGGAGAAATTGGTTAGTACTGGTTAGAGACCCAGGAACACCGGTTAGGTGGACTGACCGCCGGGATATAACCAGAAAGGTGTTGAAACCAGGCGTTAAACCCCAAACAAACAAACAAACCAAAAGGCCATGGCTTGAAAGTACTGGATGCTCTTTTTCAGGCCATAGTTACATATATTGGATAGTAAAACTAACCATCTTCTGCATTTATTAAGTATGTAAAGAGCTCATGTTTATGGCAAAAGATGAAAGAGAACATTGAAGATATGGTCTTTTGGGTTCCTCATGACTTATAGTTTGATTTTTCCTTTAATTGTGGATTATTTTCATGTTGGAATGTTTAGTGTACTTTAAAACAGTGAAGCCAAAGAATAATGACAAGTGCAGAGGTTTGATAAAGAAAGTCTTTCAGAAATCAAACTTTTTTTCAAATAATACCTGTAAAATAAAAAGAAATGTTCTGCTAAGCATACTTTTGTATCTAATCAACTTATGTAGGTCTATATAAACTAAATGAATTGATAGTGTATAGTTTGCCCATAAATTTAGGAAGTTCCTGCTGTTATGTTTTTAATACATCCACCACTGCTGATGAAGTTGAAAATATAAAAAAAAACTGATGTTTTCGGCACAATTTTATCATAAGATTATGCACTGATAATGAATATCCGAATTATCCGAATATATGCCCACCTGGAACTTATCAATAAAATTCTTTCCAAAAAAGCCATTTTTGAATGGTAAAAATGCTTAGAATGCAATATCAGGTTATGGGACAACTCTTCCCAAGCGAGATTTAAAAAGATTATTGTAATTAGTCACATAATTTGCAATGCGATTTTCATATACGGAAAAGCGAAAAATATTTCTTTACTCGCAACCTCGCTTTGACGTGACCTTCACCTTCTCTATATGACAGTTGAAACCGTGTCTCCGTGTATTAATAAACCCTTTCGCATTATCTGCGGTCCGTTTTTACAAGCATGCGCACAAATGCTTCCGGAGGGAAAACGATGACGACCGGGTAAGCAACATTGATCGGCTGCTTTCACTTTCGACTTGAGTTTTCATCAAATTTACAAATAGCTGACACTGAAAATTTAGACAGATACGTTCTGTCATCCTAATGTGGACTGCTTGTGTCACCCAAATCGATCAACGTGCTCCAGTGAAAGAGAAATCGCGCACCAACAAGCCATGTTGCGGATCCGTTAGCTTCACAAAGTTTTCGGAAAAGTGTAAAAATTCAGAGGCTCATGACAAAATCAACAAATTGCAGCCCTGAAAGGGACGTGGTAAGGATTTTCAAAACAAAATTCGATAAGCACTTTCTCTCTTCAAAATGAATATGTGCAGTTTTTCTGTTTACCGTACACAAACCAAGTCATTTAAGGGCTCGCCAAGCGGTTGGGTTGATACTCGAAATTACAAAAGCAAAACATGTAAAATAATGTATAAGTTATCGAAAATTTTTACTTAAATTCGAACAGCAACGATTTATAATCTATTCTTTCGATGTTTTCCAACCACATTGGCTCTACCCCACCCACCTCAATTCAATTTATTTTATTTTTTTTGTTATACATGGATTTGTTCCAGCTCAAATTGAAATCATACATTAAACATGGTTAATAATTAAACAAAATAAACATATATATTAAATATTATTTATAGTGTATGTTGTTAGACCTAGAACTATGCTTGTGTTGACAGCTTGGGCAGTAATTTAAAAAAAAAGTACCCCTGGTTATTTGCCCAGTATGCAAACTTCGAAATTTTACAAATACATTATGACTTCACTTTATAGTTTAGTTTATAATAAATATATTTTTCTGAATTTTACAGAAGACAATGTTTAGAAATTTTACTTTCAGTTTTATATGTCGCCAACATTTTAAATTAAATGCCAAATAATAAGTATTTGGCAAACTTGTCAAATCTGCTTTACTCAGTGTTTTAACCCTTTATACCTTTTTTCGATAATATGGGCATTAAGGAAAACAAACGCCGACCTTAAAAGATGTTTTGAAAAGCAACTGCAAACAAATTTACTCAGACTATCACAAACTACATCCAACTCAACTACATCCACTTCTTTAAAAATTAATATGAAACTGATTATGATAATGTTTTACAGGAGGTCTGCTCAATAAACTGTAGCAGTGACAGATACTGGTTATTGAGTCAGTGGACATGCCTGGATGAATATTGGTTATACATCAAGTGGTATGTCTTGCTTTTTCTACATTTCAGCATGAAATGTAAAGTTTTATATTAAACAGGACTTGATATTTCATTAAATGATATTTTCTTCTCACTGAAAAAGAAGAATTTTCATTGTATGTTGAATCCTCATTTTCAACTATTTAAGTTTGGCTAATTATGTTAAGTGTAGAATGTACAAAGTGAAATACATGTATGCATATCAAGAATAGCCCAACACAGAAAACACAGCCCCCTCATATAGTTAATATGCAGTTATTGTCAGTACAATGGTAATCCAAGAAAATCATAATTATGCGTTTTGCTTTTGTCCTAAAATTGCTCACACATTATATTATTGTACTGTGTTGATGTGGTTTTTTTTCAGTTCCCACATACATGCAGGCAAATTGCAGCCACCGTAACGCATCTTTCCAACTTAAATGGACTTATAACGTTCTACAAATGAATACAGAATTGATAAACACCATAGAATTAAGTCAAACATTTTTAAGATTAGAACTTTTACAAATATTTTTCCAATTTTCTTTAGAATAGCTTACAAGACGACTTAGAAAATTCCACTTATATTAGGTGGCGGTTTAGAAATTTGGGCTAGTATAATTCATGCAATTATAAGATATGAATTATATTCAAAAGTTTGAACACAACAAGACAATCAGGTCTGTTAATTTCAAATGTCACTTTTGGACTCTAATAACCAGAACTAATGGATAGTACGGTAGGCCTATGGAAAGGGGTCAACAAAATTGCAACAGAAAATTGTTTATCTGTTTCATGTAAGAATAGTCAAAACAAACATTTAAAAACAAAATTGGACAAAATTGGACCATTAAAATTCGATTTGCATCGTTTTTTCTTATATCCGGAATAGTTGTATCCGAAAACATCAACACTTGTCACATTTACAGTTGAAAATTTCTATTTTTTACCTGAAAATAGCCTATTCATTATACTGTTTTGTATTGGTCAAGGCATAAAAAGCTATAAAAAAAATAAATTTGTCATAATTCTGAGTGCTATCAGTCATGGTAACCGAGAGACTTGATGATACAAGTGATCAAAAAATATAATAATATGTTCATGTAAATATTTACTTTTTATAAGTAACATTTGAAAATAATCAAACTTCTGTACCGATTTCTTAAATTATAAACATCAAGAAGTCCTATACGCCTTTCCAATAATTCGATGAATTTATTTGGTTACCTCCCCTGTCCAGTCACGTGATTGCTCTACAGGAAAAATGATTGCTCGCTGTAATAACGTAATGGGGAATATGTACCTTCAACTTTCTTTTTTATCATTAAATTCTTTTTTGAAAAATATATTTTTTCTTTGAATTAGTAATAATACATCAGCTTCATGATATTTTTGAAAATAATTGATAAAACAATCAGGTTTCTGACTAAAAGTGTCAATTCATTTTCCTCGCATTAAACACCAAACGACTTGAACTAACAAACAGTCGCAGTGTTCTCTTCACGGCTTAATTGAGTCTCGTTTCCGGATTAGCGTGTCTATTCAACTGCTGACATCATGTTGTGATTATGTCGGCGGCGATTGATTTTGAAGGCGGCATGCTATAAACATGTCAAACTGTCTCGCACGCGGGGTCATCTGTCAATTACTTAAAGGGGCAGATATCATTGACCAATAGAGATCGTGTTATTTCTATTTGAAAGGTATCTACACCTCCCAAGTCTTAAGTATTTCGGAGTCCTTTAACTACTGGATGTGCCAGCAAATGTATTTGTATAGCACTTTAATGGATTCTTAATCAACATTACGACACGTTATAGAAACAAAAGCCGTCAATAAGAAACAAATCTTGTCAAAACATTTTATATATGTTTAATTAAGAGTTCGGGCTTTTATGCCAAAATTACAATCTGTCAAACCTAAGAAATCTAAATTGGATATGCAACCATATTGTGATATAAATATTCCCATCTGTTTGGAAGCCGGCATCTAAATCCTTGGATTTTATTCTACGAATGATACTTCTACAACAAACAATCAGATTACCGATCCTGTTTTATTTCAAGACAGAATCAATCATATTTGCTTGTGAAGTATACGTAACATTTTAAATATTCAAATTATTTATTCGTTGACCAAAAACCCCTTAAATTTTTAGGACAATTCTATTGTTCAAATGTGCTGTAAGTATCAACAAATTCAGATTGTATTTGTTTTTGTCTACAGATCATGTAACCAGATGTTGACATATCACGATTTCCGGATAATAGCGCATTACTAGCCTTAGCAATTTGCAACATTTACACCAGTAAAATATATTTTCAGCAGAAAAGATATTAAGAAGAAATTGTTGTACATAATTGGTAAAATTAATGCTTATGTTTGTCCAAATTGCGTTTCATACTGCCTACTATCAACAAGAATGGTAATGTTCTTAAATCATTAAAATTCTAAATATCTAACAAATAGTAAACATAAAAAAGTCTGGCTAGAATAACAGACCAGCAACTTATTTTTTCACCGCCGGCGACGAACGCAGACCTGCAATATAGCGGATAAGGTTAGCTATTATGTGCTTAAGCCATAAGCCTGATCGTTCAGCTATCTGCAGAGCCTCGTTTTGGATTGATTTTTGGTCGCGGGAAGTAACTCGTACAGGACTGCGAAACTGTTTATTGGAAAGGCGTATAATTTTATTTTTCAATTATCAACATACATTTGAACTCACTGTGCTATTATGTGATACTAAATTGCACGGTCACTATGTATCATTGTCATCCGCAATTATACATGTCACATGTATTACATGTTAAGATAAGATATTTGTCAGTTAGTATCAAGATGAATGTATATCTTATTAGAAACACACCCTGGTACCAGCTCTCCCAAGTACAGTTGGCACTACAACATACAGTTCACGGTTAATAATTTTAGAGGAGAGGTGGTGTAAGTAATTCGTTTGTATCTCCGGAAATTAGAAACCTTCTAAAAAGTGAAACATATCAGCGCTCTGGTGAATAAATAATGACTATGTTCTGCAAGTGTCAAAACATTTCATCTTGAAATAAACAAACTACGGCGAGCTAAACGCGAAAGTTTGACTCCAAATATCAAATGTCAAAATAAAACGTAAAATACTCGGTACATATTGCAAATGTATTCATTTTTGATACGATATCTTATAGTCCCGTCTTCATACATCAACCAGTTAAAATTCTAAGCCTTGATCTGTTTTATTTAATGAATGACTCTTTTTTAAAGATGGTCTGTGGTTTCAAAACGGCACTCTCATCGCACACGTGTGTACTTCTTTGGCACTCACCAAATACAGCTACATAAAAGTCTTCTAAAATGTGAAGAAATCGTCAGTAATTTTGTTTTAGTATATGTGGGAGGTCAATACACTCAAAGCAAATCTTAATAGTTACTATGCATCTCAATTTCTAATATTTTAGCAATTGTCTACTAAAATTGGAACGATAAAGAGAAGATTAGCGTGTAAAATTGCAACGATTTGTTCAGTCTTTTGCGTCCAGGTTGTTCTTTCTCTTTCGGGACTGGTTGTTTATTTGCGGCACTACATTAAAAGCAGATCTAAACCAAGCGTATCCTGTAAGAACATTACAATTTCAGGACACTATTCATCAAACTTGTTTAAAACGACAAGATTCTTGGGCTGATCAAGTTCTGGGTAGAATTCAGTCAGTAAATGATCTTCATTGCAGTGTCATACATTTGTACTTAGAACATTTAAATCGATACCATTTAAATCGATGTTTGTATCGAGATAGGTGAACCTAATTCTCAACCTAAGAGGTCTTAGAAAGTAGGTAGGCCAACTTTTCAGCCACGGATATCGCATTTTACCGTGTTGCAGAATTTCAATGTGAAAATGAGGAAGACTTGATATCTATAAATGACTTAATTTCTAAGATGGGAGAATTTCTCGACTTATGGAACATTTTGTCAATCAAATTATAATTTCAAGTATAAATGGTAAGCCGAACATTGTTACATTTCTTGAAACAGCCTCTTCTCTTCTCAATCAATTTTACAGCATACCCAAACAGACAGATCCTAAAGTCGAAAAGCGCAGACTCATTCTAACAGCAGCTTGATTAATAAAAAGTGATATCAAATCCATTGACCTTGAAAGAGTATTTACCCTGAAGAATAGGCTTCATTAGACAAAAATTTAGAATTTATTTCGGAATCCCTGAAATATTTTCTTTAAGTTAGTATTTTAATAACCGTTAAGGACAAAGACAAAAATGTTGCGTGCATAGGTCAAGCGGTTATGCAAAATGTGAGACCAAGGTCAATACTGTCACCTTTACAATTAGGGATAGGCATTCAGGTCCATAGACAGTTTGGTTCCCTGTTTCCCTGTTTCTTATTGATTCTTAACATGAATACGGATTTTCGGTTTCATACACCAAAGTTCAGAAGTATGAATATGGACAGTACACCAAGGCACAGAGACAAGCGGGTTCTTAAGAGAATGTGTATATAGTATGTTGCAGATAATGTTGACCACAATATAAGAATCATAGATAGGCTAGACACATTTCACGGGATGGTCATAATTGCTACAATTACGCCTGGTACATGTACATGTAATATAAAACCAGTCCATCGCATAACTGTAACAGCCGAAGATGTTGCAGCAGTGGGTAGAATAGATCTAAAATATTTTAAACCCAAAGACAATTTTGAAATACCAATACAGTTCACCCCACTCCCACAATTTACTTCGGAAGACCCGTCAGAAAATATTGACCTTTTGTGGCAAATGTCTTGGTTATTAAAACTGGTTACACCATCTTGAAAACAAATAAAACATTTCGCGAATGTTCTTCTGTATTTTATGATCAAGAAGCCACAAAAGAAGATGAAATTGTTGCGAAAAAGCTTTAGTGGTATTATGCAATGGTAAAGCTGAAGACTCGCTTAATAAATTGCGGCTAAGTAAATTTTTCCAAAAAGTGGTATCGAGCGACAAATACATTTCTCCCGTGAATCTTCCGCCAACAACAGAAGCAGCAAAATACCATAGCCTTCTTGTGAACAATAGCTATTACGTTCGCAATTATTTTTAAGTTAAGGTAAAACTTCTGGCAATATTATTTTTTTTACAAAAACTGTCTAAAGCCGATGGCTACAAAGCGTCAAGTAGTTATTTGACCATTCTTGTGTCAAAAAAAGTTTTACAGCATATAAAAATCGACGTTTGTGAACAAGCAATTTTGAGTGGGTTGGGTAATTCAACATTAAGAATTGTTGGTTTATTAAAATGACCGATAAGATTTAATTTTTAAGAGACTTGATGTTGATATACAAATAATGTGTTATAGAAGTTAGTTTTAAGACTAGAAAATGAAAGAATGTATAGAACAAGTGTCGATTGATGCTCATAGCCAGCTATTAATGATTTTTTTTTGTTTTCAACTTATCCTATTTTCAACATATGAATTTATGGATTTCCGGTGGTCCGATTTTGTCCAATTTTTGATATGATTCAGTTTATATTAAATGTGATTAGTGGTGAAAATTTCATTTCTGTTGCAATTTTGTCTAGGTTTGACGTATTTTTTTCATAATGTGACCGTACTAGGAATTAAAAGACTGTTTTGTTAATGGCAGTTGTGTAAAAATGACTGTATCATCAACAAAATTTGTAGGGTTTCTTATTCAAATGTTAGTTCAGGTTAAATACCCGGTAATCTTTGCGTAATCCTCTAAAATGTGCATCTTTCATTTCTATCCAAGCTACACCCCAACCCAACCAATGTCAATTCGGACAAGCAAATCCTTTAATGGTCGTTATTTTATCAACGGTCTTATCAATAAACATCAATAACATTATTTTGAATGGTAGTCTGATAAGAAAAGCAACAAACTCGAATGATTTCAGTGTTAATTTGAGTATTTAAAAAAATCGCGGATTTTGGTCGCTACGGTAAACAAAACCAATCGTTATAAATTAGCGGAATGTATTTTGGCAAAGATGCGAAACGTATAATATAATAACAAACATGTATTATCATCGAAATAAATTTGATATAAATCTAACTCTTTATTTTCGACATTACAGTTGTTAAAATGACACACAAATTACGCGAAGTTCAATGTCGCATTGGTGGTTTACCACCCGGAAGCTTTTGTGCGCATGTCTGCATAAATTAGTGAAAGGGTCTAATCACAGACAAGTGCTCATTCTAATTGAAAAACAGTATACTGGGCATGAAAATGACAGACCATGGTATTAGCCCTGCACATGTAATAACATGGTAATAAATCGATGTCGTATCCGCTCGGCTGAGCATCATAGCCTTCAAGGTAAAGCTACCGGGCCAAAATTGCTTTCCCAGGTCGATTGTTTTGAATAATTGCTCGATAGTTAGAAAATTGTATATGAACAAAAGAATATAGTGTCACCAAAGAAAAGAGTCTTTCAAACGGCCTTCATTTGAGATCTATATTCGTGCTATTGACTTTCCTTTTGCTTCAAAACTCGTCAAATGTTGACATTTCTCAAGGTATAAGAAGATGTTAAGCTATCTAATCGTTGGCTGTGATGATATTGGAACCAACTATCTTAAAAGTAACCGAAACATAACAACAAAAGAACTTTTGAAATTAAGAACTACTATTACTATACATAATTTTGATCGTGATTAACGACCTTCAAAGTAAGTCAACAGCACTGATAATCGCTAATCAAATGGCACTGGCTATGATTGCCAGTCTTTTAAAATATGTAATGTTTTCATTATGTTATATCGTGGAGACTATGTATAGGTCTTATACATGTTTATACTCAGGAAACTCATTTTATCGACGTTTAACTAAAACAGCGGGACTTGTACTAAATTGTCTTTGGTTATGAAAGGAAATTATATTCAGTTTACCTTTGAACACGTATCTACTGTCGTGGCATCTATTTTAACATGGAATTCGAGGTTGTTGATGATAATGCTCAGTATGCCTAGGCAGTCGGTGTCTTCTGCAGATTTCTTATCCTTGTATCCCCATGTGTTAATGTAACATTTGGCAAGCTCCCACGGGTCTGTCACCCATTGGGTGATATCAGTATTGCTGAAGTTAGGATCTCCACAATGGCTCATAACAATTTTGTCGTAAATCTGTCCACAGACATTGGTTGTACAATGTGTTCTTACGGTGCGTTTAGATCCGATACAAAGGCACTTTGCTCGCCTAAGACTACAGTTCCTTCCAACTTTCAGCGCGTGATGCGGCAGGAGAGACTCGAGTGAACATGAACCACATTGTTGAAAGTTTTCAACAAACTTTCCGTGTTGATGTTTTATAACATCAGTTACGAATGGTGTAAGTCCTTCTTTTAGGTATTTTAGTCCAAGTCCAGATCTTAACCAGTTCTGATACTCTACTTCCTTTAATGTGTTTTCATGTGATGTAGCCATTTTATTTCTTGTGAATCCAATTTATTTTTTGTGCCGTTTTTTCCAATTTAACATCATTTTGAAATGAATCAAGTTTCAATAGAATTTAATCCTTATTTGCAATAAGAACGATCGGAACAGTTGTTATCAAATGAAGAAACATCCGTACAAAAAACTGGCTTAAACTAGATAAAACTTAAATTGATAACAACTTTGATAACCCTTGTCTAAAAATAGTGCATTGCGCACGTTTAACTGGATTCCAAATTATTACTGATAAGGTAACCTAGTCGCTAACATATACGTACTAATATGTGATTATTAATAGATGGTTAAGAGAACTATTGCTTTTAGTCTTTGTTTAAACGTAGGCTAAAAGGGAACACTGAAAGCCATCGAACACTACAAAATATTAATATTACAGGCTCGGTCTGATAATTGCCTGTTATCCGGCAGTAATAATATAATTCAGGGCACTACAAATCCTAAAGCCCACTGTGCAGCCAGGATTTTTGCTTGGTAGCCCGGACTTTCCTGTCACATATGAATTACTAGAGGTGGTAATATACAAACACATTTTAATTAAGGCAGGACGTGGTGGATGGGTTTTAATTAGAACATTAAAAATAAAAACCTCTCAGATTATGTACTTTTTAATCGCATTAGTAGTAGTAATATGATAGTTAGAATATATCCACAGTCACACACGCACCTGTGAACCATTTAACTCGTTTTATTGGGAGATTGGTGCGTTAATAGTAGGAGATATAGAGGATATTTGTTTTTACAAGTGAAATATTGAAATATATTTCACCGAGTGAGCTCCGGAATTCATATGTTCACGAGTGGCGAAGCCACGAGTGAAAATACACTCAACCAAAGTTCTAATTTGTCATTAATTGTATATGTTTACAATGAATGCTAGTTTCGTTTCTTCCCTACGGCAAGAGAGATTGTGGAAAGAACTGTTTTGTATTGAAATCAATTATCTAATGTCTTTTTAATCTTTATTGGTTGTTTTGTTAAATGAATCCAATACCATTTACTTACACCGCATTTTCAAAATTAGAACAGTTTTTAATTGAAAGGGAGGTAATTTTAAAATTGGATACTATGAAAGGGGTTTATTTAATCAAATGCGCTATTGATTTATCATGTTTTCTGTTTTTCCTACTAATGAGGGGTCCTATAAATAAAACATGGAATCAAGAGCAAATTTCTGTTTGCTTGGCTTTTTTATGCAAGAAATGCATTTTTAGCAAAATTAAAGATAACTCTTGCCAAACTATTCCAAAGTCAATTATAACAAGGTTAAAGCAGAAGTTGAAGACTGTTGTTGGCATATAACCATAAATAAAGAGTGAATTCAATATTTTTCTAATAAAACAATACGGACAAAAAGTGACCAATTAGAACTTTTGTTGAGTGTACATAATGCCGGACTTCACGAGTGAAATATATTTCTATATTATATCGTTCACTGGTAAAAACGAATTTTCTCTTTATTTTATGCTTTTAGAGTAAATTGTGCGTGAATTTGACAGAAAAGTTGGAAGAAATGGCGCCAAAACCGCTTGCTTATTACTTGACGTCATGACGTCAAATATACATATTTGAGCCCGTTTTCTAAACGTTCTCATTTGGTATATTATATGCGTTTGGGTACCAACGTGAAAAATCAGTGAAAATAAAAAAAATAATTATATTCCACTGTTTGAAAACAGTGAAACACCACTTTTATTTTTACCGGGAAAATTCTATAATTCACTGAAAAGCATAAAATAAAATGGTTTTTTGTTGACTGTACATGTATATCTTAATTGATTAAAATCTCTATATTTTTTTATTTCCATATTTCTGTGATTACATGTATAACAGTGAACAATTTTAATATAAACATGTGCAGATGAAATATAAATATGATATATTGCATTTGATGTTAGAACATTTTTAACACATATCTAATAATGAGTCACTCTACCTGTGATATAAACCACCTATAAAAAAGAATACCTCTGAATAAAGACCCGATTTTATTTATCCCACAGAGTACTTGAAAGAACTAATACAAACTACAGCTCCATTGTGAAAAAAAAACAGTTAAAATACCAGTATCGAATAAAATGCCATCATACGCAGCGTAGCAAAAATCAAGTGCGGCTGTACGGTGCATGACCTATCTTTTTTTTTCAGAAGCAATTAAAATATATATAAAACACACCAAAATTTTACCTTACCCCACAAAACCTCCTACACTTACACTGTTTTCACATCCGTACAGCGGGGATGACGATTTGAATGCAATGCGGTGCTGAGCAGGTTTTCTTTTGTGTTTTCTGCTTGCTTTATGGCCATTGTAGCGCCAAACGCGATTGTCATTATCTAAAATAAAATAAAACAATTTTGAGAGATGATAAACAATTAATTTAAGAATGCTTGGTGGAAAAAGCACTTGGGCACATCGTATTAGACAAGGAACATATCGTCATACATATCATCAGTTATATTTTAATCGTCTTATGTGTATGCTCGCTTGAACACGAACGGAGGTTTTTAATATATTGTCCGTCTTCAAAACCTAAATGACCTGTACGTGAACGATGTCATTAAATTTCATTACGTGGCCGATATCATTTCACTTATTGTGTCGGTATTTTGTTAAATATCAAAGATAACAATTCATAATCATCAAATACACTTAACAAAACACGCTAAACCGTAAAAATAACGAAAAGCTAAGGTAATAAATCGTTTTAAGCAATAAAATAAAGGAAATGGGTTCTTACGTGGAAAATGTATCCCAAACACACACACACACACACACACACTGTAAAAAATAAATTCAAGGGGTAAACTAGAAATAAACGCAACTTAGAGGGGAACATAAGGTACTAACGGAAAGGAAATTCAATTCCGCGCATGATATGTTACATGTATGTCTTGAAAAGTATGACCCGATGTGGGCTATACAATACAGTAACTAAACAAGAAATGTGTCTATAGGACACGGACGCCCCCGCTACGCATTGTTATCAGACACTGAATTGCACTGGTGTAAAAATAGCATTTTAGACAGTGATATTCGAGTAATTATAAGAATATGCAAAAATTAAGATCAAGTAAATTATTTGTATTTGCGGCACTGTTTCATTGAGCCTGTTCATAAGCAGTAATATTTACACCTTTATTTCCACTGCTTCAATATCCTTTACGGGACGAGTGAACTTCAATCTTCAATGAATACCGTTAGCCTTATCACCGCGCAATGAGTACATTTAGGGTCGGAGGTAAAGGAATGCCCTGTTGACGTCATGAAATCCCCGCTATTTTTATAATTGTTGCTAATTTTAGATAGCTCTTCCTGGAATGTTGCTATTTTTAGATTACTTTTATTTTTAGTTGCTTTTATACCCCTCAAACCGGAAGTAAACAAGTTTACTTATATGACATCAAATCCAGTTGTTTCTTTCGTTTCGTGTTCCTGTTTTATGTTATATCTGGGGCTACCGCCCCCGAACCCCCGTTTTTATGTTTTAAGCGAGAAAGAAAATGGCCGCCAAAAATCCGATTCAGTCAGGGTCGGATGTAAACTCGTACCGTTCCATTTTCTAGAATTATCATTGGTTGAAAATTTAACGCATAAGTCTTTTCTAACATCCCGCCAAAATAACGGTTTTTACTTAGACTATCATTTACTCGCATAGATAGTACTTGCTGTGATACAAATTTGATGCTTTTGTGAAATATTAGGTTTTTCTGTATATAAATGTTTGAAAAAACGGATGAATGTGTTCAATAAACATGGAACTATTTTTGGTCGTAGTATGATTTTTTTTATTTGAGTAAATAGGCGGACCAGTCCAAATGCCAAACCCGGGGTAAGAAATGTTTTAAACAACATTTCGAAATTAGTAAAAAGTATATATTTTATATTAAATTTAGAAACAAAATGATAAAATGAGGTGTAAATATAAGGAATAAATTTCGTGTTTGATAAGTTCATCGAGTCTTGAACGTCATTAGGGCTGGTTAAAGCACGCGTGGAGTCCTTCGGACTCCACACACTTTAACCAGCCCTAATGACATTCAAGACTCGGTGAACTTATCAAACACGAAATTTATTCCTTAAATAGAACTGCATACATCTATATAAATGAAAGAGTGTTGTGTAATTGTATAAATTTCATGTTTACCTTTTATACACCAGGGTGGCTATGCAACATGACTTTTTGGATGCACACACAAAATCTCTCGCTTTAGGTAGGTTTTTTGCTGATATCTCAGCAATTTCTGGACCGATTTTGATCAGATAAAAAGCCCCGTACTCCAGTTAAAAGCATTTTCATCGATATTTAACCTCCGTTATCAATCGGCTGCCATTTTCTCAAACATTTAAAGACAAATTCAAACTTTCAAACAAAATTGTCTTTGAATGTTTGAGAAAACGGCAGCCAAATGATAATCCAAAATGTCAGGTGGTATAGCCAATAAACCCACAAATTCATGTAATAAGGACTCGCAATCCTAGGATTCTCTAGTTATCTGTGTGTTGGGTGATTGAGGCTGAGTGTTTAGTATTTAAGTATTGCATCTTTCTATGACGACACAAATATGTTTCTTTGTGAAATACACATTTTTAAGATGTCTGATATTTCTGAGACAATTTCGTTGGCAAGAGTCAAGGAATTAAAAATATTACGCTTTATAATTCTTTCCTAAACCTTCTATATACATGTAAGAATATTTCTGTTAAATACACATACATGTATATATTAGAGCAGTTTATGCATAGAGTTTGCATGTAAGATTGCAAGTATAAAGTTCGAGTTTTGTTTAATTTTGTATACAATTGGACAGTTTTCGTCTTGACTTTTGTTTTTCTTTGAATCTGGGCATAGCTTTTTAAGTCGTATATTACGATGTAATAATAATAAAGTGTATAGGTATTTTATTATAGTAGAATTCTTCACTGAATCATTAAAATCAAGAAAAGTTGATGAGTTAGAATGTAGTTTTAATGTAATAACTTTAAGAGAGGCATCATATAAAGAAGTTTGTGTGACTGGTTTATATTAAACCTAAAACAGTTCTTAACAAAAATGCATCTGGTGTTTGCATTAATTGAATGCTTTGTTTTGCATTTTAATTCGGCCTATGACATGATCAATAGTAAGTATTGATTTTTTTCTTTAAAATGTCAAAACTTTGGCTGAATGTTTATCGTGTTTATACGATTCAATTTCTTTTGGGAAATTTACAAATGTCAGATAACAAAAAAGATCCCAAATGTTTTAACAGGCTTGTAAATAGAACACTGGCTTGAGTCTTTGTGAAAAATGACAGTTGTTCGTGCTTTGGGAAAGGAAATGAAATAGGAAGACGCCTATCCCGACTTTGAAAAGTGTTCACAGACAGTTTGGGGTCAAAATCTACATATCATGAAAACGAGAAGTTTACTTATTTTTACTTTTTAAGTAAGGTTGAATTTGCATATCAACATCAAGAAAACACCGCTTCCCACACATTCAAAACGTAGAAAGGAAAAGAGAACAAGGATTCACACTATGATTAATTTTATTAGTTAAATTTTATTACTAAAAAATTATTACTGAGCATACTTAACTTATTATTATTATTATTATTATTATTATTACTATTATTATTATTATTATTATTATTATTATTATTATTATTATTATTATTTTTGCTGTGACCGCCTGGAAAGTTGGGGAAACTTTACAGTGATTAGAACAAATATTCACGACTTCTATCTCAACATCGAAAAATCATGTTTACAGTTGACAAAGTATAAACGTTTTTCCAGGGCAAAACAGTTGTAATAAAATAAACCGCTTATTTTTCTAAATTGAATTATAATCCAGATTTACCTGTCAAATTATAGATCCGTGTTAAAATTATTTTATATTGTGTTCGAAAGGATTTGCTTTAATCCAACTTTTTAAGTAAAATATCAACAAATCGAATTCATGATTTTTTTTATTTCATTATTTGAATCCAAATAAGGCAATACGTCATTTTCAACGCTAAGGTGCTTTTACGGTACACAACGTTGTAAAATTTTGCACAATATATTAAATCTTATACCATCGGAAAGGTATTTTCAGCGCCAATTCATCTGTTAAAGACCAAATGAAATTGAAAAAAAAAACAATTTACATCCAGTCCCGAATTATTGTTTGGTGAGCGCCGTTTACTTCACTGCAGAAAACTGGCGTTCATAGCTGACATTAAGGTCAATAGCCAAACAACTATTTGACCAATCGAAAAACGTTCGCCAATTTTGGCTGGAGTCATCGTTGAGTCGTACTTTACCAAATTTCAAAAGGAAAATAAAATATTTGCATAATGTCGCGTCCCACAATAAAGTAATTTCTTCATAAGTTTTACTATTATTTAGTGCAAATTTTAAATCTTATAATAACTATATTATCGAAACATACGGGCTATTGTTATGTCAATCTTTATTAGGGCTTTGATTCAGTAAATGTTACATGTAACTGTTAAACACAATTTTTACAAAAAGGCCTCACTGCCCATACAGCGCAAAGCCACATAACATTGAACACTCTAAAGTTTGAGCTGGTCTAAAATCGTATACTAGATACTAAAGCCCTTTCAAAGTCTTTCAGAAGCTGTTATACAAATGATGCTTTTATTTTTTTAAAGCAATTGGTAATATTACAAACGAGGGAAGAAACAACATTGCAGGTCAACATCTTCCTGAAAAACAATGATTGAATTGAACAGTGTACGTTGTCCTTGATGTAATAATGTATTTGTCCCTTTGTTTGCCTAGTAGCTCTACTAAAGCGTTTATTTGTACAGACTACTACTAAACCGCTAATAAGATAATAGTCTATTCTTTACACGTTCATATTTCTGTAGCATACTTGTACAGTGCAGGCAGATGTCCATTCATGTATGTTATCAATACTCCTGGCATATTCAAGGACACTAAAGAATCCATTATTAAGGCAGCAAATTCAATTACGTTGATGTAAAACCTGTCCCATAGCAACTGTATGTCACAGATATTTTGTCAGCCATTGATTTGCGACTGAATTGGGCCATTGTATATCACCGATATTTTGTTTTATGACTGAGTTGAGCCGCATGCCTATGTTTAATTTATTCCTTCATAGAAAGTTTACACCATTCGCCGAGACATATATTTTTTCAGCAATGTTTCTTAACATGAACGGAAAATACGTATAGGTAATGAAAACTCTCTTTCAATCGAAAGTAAGTACGAAGTGTCACACAATAAGACATGTCTGGTTGTTCTTAGCTCAGTTGGTTGCGTTGTCGGAATTGCATGAACATGCGCATGACGGAGCGGGTTCGCTCCAAGTTAGAAATTATCATTTTTATCCGAAAAAGTCACGTCAAGAAAATAACTTACACTCAACATATACAGACAGAAGACAAAGGTGTTAGCATACGTTTATTACTTCACAAAATTAAAAATATTACACCAAAAATAAAACAAAAGTATGGTTACTGCCATAGGACAGTAAGCAAGAAAAAAATAAGGATTGAAACCATATTGCATCAACAGATACGATTATATCTTTACGCTAAAACATCTAATGTATGAACCGAATACAGGATTGTAAAATAGTGCATTCTTCAAATTTCTCATATTTGGAGCCAACATGATAAACTAAGAAATACAAATTTAAGATAAATTATTATAAAGTTGCTCAGTCGACTATGTTTCTTTAAAAAATCGCAACGACCATCGAGCTATAAAAACTGAATTTTAAACTTTTATTTAGAAAAAGCCAGCAAGATTAAAACTAAAAGAAATAAGATTTCCAAAAGCGTGTGTAAGCGGTGCATTATTTTTAGTTGACTTAACGATAGCTTAATAAAAATCCATTCTCAGTAATACGTATGACGTGTGTTTTTATTATGAAGAAATGCCATTCTGTAACATATCAGTCAATATTGCGGATGACGTATTATGATCCCCATATTGTTGTCTTCGTCAGCGTCTTCAACATTAACATGAATACACTTGCGAGTTCTGCAACATAAAATACATGATTGATAAGCTGTCGAATGTAGCTTTGTAAACGTTTTATTAATCCGATAGTAAGATTCATTTATGACATTGTTGAATACTTGCTTACGAAGACTAGTCTTGCTGATTTCTTTTTCCGCCAATGTTGGTTCCAAGTTCACTTCGCAATATTTGATATTCAAATATTATTTTAAATTTTACATTTATTTTCACTTTTTTAAGTGATACTATATAAAAACAACTTGAAATTGACTGTTACCGCTACCGCTATTAGACCTCCACAAAAGATAACTTCAAATAGTCAAAATGATCTTAATAAATCTGACCATACTTTAGTTATTCTATTTATGGTAAAAAGTAACATTTTAACTATTTTAATCCATGAATAGCAATACATTATGTCAGCATTCTAAAGACAATCTTACCATATTTGACAATTAATGATTCAGAAACGCTTTATTATGATTTGTATACTTTCCATATTTATGATAAGATGAATTGTCTTGTATGCATAAATGGAAAGTTCCACTATTTCACTTTAATAACTTGAACTTAATATTGTTCTCAATAAGTCTAAATTAGTAAGTGTACATTCTGGAACCTGGTTTTTATTTAAAGAAAATGCTGTTTCACCCCAACCATCATATGGCGGTAATCCTTTTTTGTTAATGGTTTTCTGTTGTTTTATATATAAACGTTTTCCCGCCTTCGGCCTTTATATATGCTCACAACGGCGGCTGTGGTTAATGATTTATCTTGATATGTTTGTACTTTCAATTCTGTGTAAATATTAAAAGAAATCGATGAAACTAGTCAGTTCAATGTAAATTAAGTCAGTAGACATTTTTCTAGATGTCACGTTCATACGACACATATCTACTTGGTTTTCTGATTTATGAAGACAGGGGATGATCCTTACACCTATGGATACATATTGTATTGTCCAACAACATTGACCTGGCACTTTTGCATTTGACCCCATATTCGTTACGATCTACGTTAAATCGGTAGTCCGGCATCTATTCCAATGCACCACACATCACTGGAGTGTAAATTGAATAAATATTTCGCCGTATTCGCTGATACCCGTGTTTATCCAATGACCTTTACGAAAATTAATGAAGTGCCAGGTCAATATTGTTGGACAATACTATATACTAATATAAATATTGACATGCGCCCAAACTGGGCCCAATGAACAGGCTTAATCACAACGAGCCTGCAATATTTTCGTAATTGTCGTTTTCGGAGGCTTTTAAAGTTCTCGTTCATCTTTTAAATGACACCTCAAAGAGTTATGCAAACGACTGCGAAACACATATTATTATTATGTTAATTGATTGTACGATTATGTATTTTCCAGATTACTATTATTGAACAAAGGTATTATTTGACAAATGTATCCGATGTTTACATTCTATTACTACGCCAATTGAGCTTGGTCAACCTATAATTTGGCAATGTTTACATTGGCATTACATAATTATGAACAATAAACTATTTTTATCGCTGTGTAATACAAAGCGTGAAGCCCTCAACCACTTGTCCCATTAGCTGAGTGTTCTAAGACGCAGTCAATTGAAATGAATGGTAGAACCGCTGTTACAGTTGTAGCTTCGAAACTTGTTGTTTTTTTTACAAAAAATATTTCCGTGAAAAAAAAACTGAAATTAAACTTAAAGAAATATAAATCTAAACAATTTCCTTAAAATCCGTGTGTCAGTGTACCCGTGTCCAAAATTCGTTAGGCCCATGCCAGTCGGACGCGTAAGCAACTGCGCTATCGATGCGATATTTATAAATTGGCAAAACCAGTAAGTTTACCTTAACCCGTGTTAACATTCTAGTAATAATTGTTAACAACGCCAATTTAGCTTGCTCAACCTATACAGTCAAACCTGTCTTTAGCAGCCACCCAAGGGAGTGACAAAAAGTGGCTTCTCTACACAGGTGGCTGTTAAAGAAAGGTTAAAATGAGAACAAAATGTCAGTTTAGGAAATGTTTAAACTGGCTGTTTAAGACAGGTGGTTGCTATTCGCAGGTGGCTGATAAGGCAGGTTTGATTGTGATTAATTGTACCTCGTCGTAATATTAGGACGAAAATTCTATTATATAGTATTTCCAATAATAAATGTTATAATTTAAACTGTAGTCTAATTATTGTTATTGTAATAATCATAAAATAAGATGCACCATTTTACTTCTTTTTCTAAAATTTCCATTTAAATCCCGCCGTGCGTTCTTAAACCAAGGCCATTTAATCGAGTTAAGGGAAAAACCAAAGTCTCGAAATTGACCGTAGCTTTTGTAAAGAGGATTTACTGAAACTGGCAAAAACTGCTGAAAAGTCTTCTCTGTAACAGCTAAACAATCGCATTATTGCAAAATTGCATAGAATTGTTTATAATTACTTAAAATTTCATAGTCAAACAGTGAGACATAAATTTTCGTTCTCGGAGAATATACCCACTACCGACAATTTTGTGACTTTTGGTTTTACCCCTATCTTGATTAAATTACAGTGGTTTCTAAACGTGTGAAGAGAATTTAATAATTGTTTCATACAGAAAAGTTTAAATGATGTTTCTTATTTTATTTCAAGTTTGAAGTGTATATCCCGAATTCTTGCTGAGAAATTTTGAAAATATGATCGGTGTTGTTAGAACATTGGTTAAGTGGTTACTTTCGCAGTAAATTTTCACTGACAACATATTCTACAACTTTTCTGATAAGTCCGAAATTTTACAGCAATTAAGTTCGATGATTCAGTGTGATTAAGTCCAGTTTCAGCGTAATTAACTCATATTTAGTTATTTTAGTCATTACATATATTGAATATAGAGGCATGTAGCATCTGTTTTGGTTTTAGAAAAATAATTGCATGGCACTTCTCAATGTAAAAACACTCTCCCGAGATAGTTGTTTAGTACCGCGCAATAATCGAGATAATAAATAACTAAATTACCGACGTTATTTAAACTTAACACTAGTCTTGTCAATTTTTCATTTCAATGACCGACAAAGGTTGTTGGAATTGTTAAATAAGTATGGATCGACGCATTACCGTTATATTCCTGAACCAAAAGTAGATATTTAACGCGGAAACTAGAACATACTAGAATGCCATTTAAAAGTCAAACAGTCTTAAGTTAATAAACGAAAAATATTATCTACAGCATTTTCCCCTAGGGACAAGCTTGGCATTTCTAAAACTGATTCTTACGTCTTGTTGCCTAAATAAATACGTAAAAGAGGAGCCAATGTGTTGAATTATTCAGAAAAGGTATTCTCTTACGTTTTCTCTTTGATATAGGATAGTAACTCAAACTTCAAAAGTACATTAACAAAATTCAGAGCTTCCATTTCAATATATTTTCATTACTGTGGCGGCTTTAACTTTTTTTCCATAGTGTACCGTTATTTGCCAAGATTTAATAAAAATAAGAATATCATTAATTGCACTTGGCATAATAATTTGTTGCCTATATTGAAAATAGCACAGTTCATCAAAGATAACATAAGTGAATTTCAAATATTTTGAAAATAAACCAACTTTCTATGAAAAACTAATTCACAGTTAATTCATTACCCCTTTCAATGTGCATTATTGTATCCCTTTAAGATATATAGCTCTAATCTGAGTTCGTGGCAAATAATCTGAAATTTGTCAAACTTGGTCGAGGAATTAATTGATCAGGAAATTCCAAGTCTAAACCATAAACATAAGCTAGACAGTCGCAGAGCAATTAATGCCAAAATATCCGTGACAAACAGCTGTCTGGGGACTTGTTTTGCATCGAAAAAAATTATTTTACCTCCAAATTTCTTTCTTCTTAAAATTTTCAATTGTTATGAAACTGTGGTCGCGGATATAAAAAATCTATAAGGGTTGTTGGAGAATAACTAATTTGAAACCAGCTTTTTGTTGTTTAATTTTGTTTAATTTTTCTTTATTTTTTATAAAATGTCTAATCAAGAAACAATATTTTTTCTGAGCACAGGATGCATTCAATATTTAGTAAAAATACTTTGCACATGTATTCAGTATGTTATGCTGACTTATGTGAAAAGTCGGTAGATACATAGTCATTATTTAATGTTTTGTTGTCATTTATTTTACACGTATCTGATCTTGATTCAAACAGTAATAGTGACGTTTGCTTTTACAATTTTTTTGTTCAAGAAAGGATAGATACAATGTAGTATCTAATTTGAAAAGAGGACACTTATACAAACCGAAAAATATAATTGAACTTCAACCTGGTTTATATTCCCAGTCTGCGGCAAACTGTTATATAAACCGTGCTCTCCTTTCCTATCTATTTAGTGCTGTGTGGGAAGGATGATACTTTCGGATGTGGCCATTCCTGATACGCATATCTCACTTCTTACAAAAATGTTGTTAAAGCAAAAATTGAATTTTTTCATGGTTTAAACCCCCAATGCCAAATTGTTTTGCCACTGACCGTTCCGAGGCGGTAACCTATCGGGTTCTCACTTTCGGTAATTGTCTGTGGAGTCCATTTTTAAATCTGATTTATGTAATACCATACTCTATTTTCCTCTCTACTTTTTGGCTGTGAGGGGAGGCTATGTGGCCATTCCTGATATGCATATTTCACATTCTTTAGAATTGTAAATATTTGAGACCTATGCTGGGATTCGAACCCGTACGGCGACATCCCTAGCCAAATAATGCGGACAACTCTAATAGAACCCGTACGTCGACAGCCCTAGCCAAATAATGAGGACAACTTTAATAAAACCCGTACGTCGACAGCCCTAGCCAAATAATGCGGACAACTCTAATAGAACCCGTACGTCGACAGCCCTAGCCAAATAATGCGGACAACTCTAATAGAACCCGTACGTCGACAGCCCTAGCCAAATAATGCGGACAACTCTAATAGAACCCGTACGGCGACATCCCTAGCCAAATGAGCTAGAAAAGAGAGCACTTAACAATAACAAAAAATTGCACTCAAATTAATTGAGATTTTCATTACGCGTAATTTGAAACAGAATATTACGACGCATACAATCAAAATAATCTAAATTTTATAGTCGGAATAACAAGTAATTGTTTATTCATTGAACATATTCAAATTGAATAATATATTACAAAACAAATTATGTAAATTACCCGTGATAAGATGCCCTTTATAGGAAATACTCTTAAAACACAGAGCTAATACAACTACAGAAATGGCGATCTCGGATATTTTTATCATATTTGTATGAGGCATTATTGTAAATAAGAATTTTATACGCCTGACACAGACTGGATGGGTGCCATTTTGCCATATTGCTTCTTTAGACTGGTTCTATGAAACCAAAAGCCAAGTTTTTAGAACAACAAATCACAGTACGGGATGGCTTTTCAAAGACATTACACATTGAAAACATGTCTTATCAACACAAATAAACCTCAAATAATAATCTTTTAACTTTTAAAAAGAACTGAAGATCTGGTTACATTGCAGGGAAACGTGAGTTCAAATCGGGAACATCGACACGGAGAAACGATCATCGTTATGTCTCGCTCTTTGATTCAGACGTCTCTTAATTTGTCCGGAATACTTGAGGCGTTCGCACGATTCGCTCTCTTCGAATGAATTAGAAAATAATTTAGTATTCCTACGATGACAGAATTGTTTGCAACGTTCTGGTTAATCTTTCACAGGTACTAAACATTGGGTATTTATTGAACATATATTTTGAACCTAACTGTACAGTAAAATTGTCATCTTTTTGGACTGAGGTTCCTTACGGGATTTTTATAGTATTTATTGATAGTTATGCTATAATCATTCATTCAACACGTGATAATGTACCTCTTAAAATCAGCAGTTTAGCATTAACCAATCAAGATTTAATTTGGTTGTTCAGGAATCTTCTTTCTCGAGTACTTCGCCGAGCCAGCTTTTATTCGTGGCGGCAATCTTTTGCATAAATTGATCGCCCACCCTTGCATTTTGGGCAGTACAGCATTTGTGTTCTTACAGAGCGTTTGAACGCTATTATTGTGGATTTAGGATTTTGTAAGCGGACGCTAGAGCCCCTTAATACGTTAGGCAGGAGTTGCCAGTCGATTTACCCTTGGAGCTCTACTAGGCGAAGCATTGGCTGGGGTAGTCACGTCACTCAGAGCATACGTTACGTTATTGCCAGTTGGCAAACTTTACTGTTTTCCCACCAGAGCTAATGCCTGTCCAGCATAAGGCAGAAGGTACCACTTGAGGCAGCGCAAGAAGCAAGAGCAAGAGGGATTTACAGATAATTGAGAACTTCCCGAGGGACAGACAACAGTGTCAGGGAAGTGGTTATTACACATATATCTTTGGGGTTGTTTACCCCTGCTGTGTTGTTATACATCTTTCCATCTGTGGGTTTTGTGAACCCCAAGTTGTTATACATCTTTCCAACTACGTGTATTGTGGTGTCGGATCTAGTGAACATTTGGTGAACACTGTGGACACTAATTTATTGTAAATGTATTAATCCATCTGTGTGAAAGGACAGTCATCATCATTTGAATATTTCATTTTTTTTCTCATTTATAAATATTCTTTTTATTTTTCTTTTTGTAAATAAATTGTAAAAATTTTCATAGTTTTGTGTTCGGGCAGAGTATCCCCCTCGGTATCCGTGACAGTCTGTCGCGGTAAAATCTGGAAAACGGGTTTTCTTCTCAAGATATCTTATTTAAATTTCAAATTGGTCGTTTTAACACTATCTTAACTAAAAATAGTATTTCAAATTTAATACAAAGTATAAGTATATTTAGGTCTGTTTATAAAATGTCTCCTAATGCTATATTTTTGTTACTGGCTGACAAACACGAATATGTATTGAATTAGTTTTAGTAAATGCCAATAATAATTGTCAGCAGTCCAAATACGGTCCCAAGGTTATAAAGCTGAGTTTGGAAACCAGTCTCAAATCTCAAGCATCTGATTGGCTGAAATGGCGACCAGTCGCCATTTCAGCCAATCAGATGCTTGAGATTTGAGACTGGTTTCCATGCTCAGTTTTATAACCTTGGGCGCTGGTCTTGCTATTTTGGAAGAAAATGTAAATCTCATCTATAACCACATTCACTCTAAGCTTTGCAATTACTTAAAGATAATAATATAATAAATGAATTGTTAAGTCGCAAAAGTGAAAAACAATGATTTTGTTAGTTTTAATTTAAACATATCCATAGACTCCATCTCAATTTTTATGAGTTTGTGTGAAGGATCTTACTTACTGAGACAACTTGTACGCTTGTTCATATGAGAGCATGTTGGGCAAGTAAGTAAGAGGTTGATACACCCTAGAACCTGGTTTGAACTCCAAGTGGCAAAACTGTTAACTCTTTTGTTAATTGCTTGGTGGTAAATTTTAATTGATCATTTGATAAACTCTTGTTTTCTCTCTTTTCTCTCTACTTTTTGGCTGCGTGAGAAGACTCTCTATTCTTAGTGTGGCAATGCCAGACGGTCGTAATTCGAAAATTGATTATATCTCTGCGACAAAACACTTGCGTTTGGGTCAAGTGTTTTATCAAGAAAATTTATACTGCAGCAGAATTTCTGGCGTCGTATGGCATTTTGCTTGCATACATTTACATACATTTAAGTAATCCTAAGAAAATAAATACCAATAAGGTTCAAATAAGTAAACTATAAAAAGTAGGTTTTCAGTAAATTGTACATGTACATGTAATTTAAGACAGAAAAAAACTACAAACGGCCAGTTCGCTTTTCCGTTCATCATTTTAGAGGTTAAAATTATAACTTTTTAGATGAACATAATATTTGTAGTATAACTTGGTTAAATTTTTTTAATCGTTCCGTAGTATTTTACATTACCTTCACGTTAAATAAAATAACCTGGTATTCCTGAAAAGATCATCCTCGGAGACCCAGTGGTGATTCCGCTCGCTACATCACCCCTGGGACAATTAGTTGAATTTCATCCGATTTGCCGCTTAACGAATACTATCATTTCATTGGTTTCATCCTAATTTTCGGATGAGCGAGATCACCAATGAAAATGATCCTTACATGAGAGCGGTTATCTGATTGGACCGCACGCTATCACGCTTCGTATCGACTTTCCAGCGTCAGATTCAAAGCTTTTCTAGCTAATTGTCCCAGGGGTTGATGTAGCGAGCGGAATCACCACTGGGTCTCCGAGGATGTGAAAAGATGAAACTTTAGAATACAATAAAAACGTTATCAAAATCAAATTAACAATGCATTGAAACTTGATAAAAAGAATTAATAAAGGTTTCCCTTTTTCTTTAACATTCATAACATAGACCTTATAAACTGCTACACCAGTTCGAAATAAATTTGATATTATCATTTCCGAAAAACACTCGATCAAAAATATAATAATCCAGTTGTTTTTTTCATAGCATTGATTGAGTTCGTACGATTTCCCGGAAACTCATAAACTTCATCTATAAATATAATGCATCTTCGGTTTCCTTATCAAACAAATGGTTTTGCGATAAAGTAAAGCCTTTTATTATACGAGATAATGTTTGCCATATCTTAATTCCAAATAGAGGGACTGCTATTGAATAGTTAATTAATCTGTACAAGTTCTAACCATGTTAGGATAAATATCAGTTTTGACATTATCTTTGAACCCTTATAGAAGTATTATGTCAAGATTAAGGAATCGATGAAAGATTAATCATTATGAACAGAAGATAAAGAAATAAGTAGCCATTAATAGTCGTTTCGTGTTTGTGTGAGTTGGTCGATACGACGAGAGATTCGCAAGGTGTACATTGTATCACTTCTTTCCAACTCTTCCAAATTTACGACAAATGAAATCATGCCTTAAATTGACTTTCCGTACATTTTTTAAAACTTTTAATAAAAAGAGTAATACATTTTTGCGTAAATTTTTAGAGTATATAACGCCACCGACAAAACACAAAAAGAGGTCCGAGAAATTCAACTCATTAACATATTTTACCCGGATATGGTTATTGAGTACGAAAATTGATGCCTCACAGCGAGAGATGCAAATAAGGCTGATTTATTATGCGTACGCACGTACAGTCTAAGGTATACAGAACGAAATAATCGCCGACCCGCCAGAGTACTTGCAAATAATCCGTCAATGAAGAATAAGCATGACGGAAATATCATATAAGTTCGTCTGCAGACAGATATCTCTCAAATCTTTACGCTCTATCGCTCTGCTATCCGTCATTGTTTTGTTATTCACAATAATCACGTGACGAACTAAACATCGACGATAACGCTATAATTGTAATTATTATTATACAAGATATATTTCAGCTTACTGATCACCTTCCTAAAGCTGTACGTTAATTACATACTGCAATTTGCCAATCGAAACCGACTTTAGAACAGTCAAACAAATGCGCGTGGTGAGTGGATCGAAAAAGTGGTATTGTCCAACAATATTGACCTGGCACTCTTGCATTTGATCTCATATTCGTTAATTTTCGTAAATGTTACGATCGGTAGTCCGACATCTATTCCAATACTTCACACATCACCGAAGTGTTAATTGAATAATATATCGGTGTTTTCGCTGAAACCCGTGTTTATTCAATGACTATACGAAAATTAATGAAGTGCCAGGTCAATATTGTTGGACAATATTACATATGGTCTGACATCACAACATTCCGTTTATGACTTATCTAAACATATGTTCATACTTTTCGTTTTGTCTTTACACATTTTTAAATTCTAAAACTATTAAATTTGCTATATTGTCCTAATAAATATTGCACACAAAAACGTTTTCGGAAAAATTGAACATTAAACTTGGGCTGTTATTACTTTATAACCGGTTTTTATTTTATTTTGACTTTCATAATAATTTAGAAAATGTTTCTTAAATGTACGGAGGTAACGCTAACCAATTACACACATAAGGATAAAGGTCAACAACCCAACTTTAATGTTCATTTTTTCCGAAATCGTTTTTGTGTGCAATGTTTATTAGGACATTTCTCTCCCAGATGAAATAGCTCAGACGTTCTGCAATATTTTCCCTGTCTAAATAAATCAGAAACTCAATCCTGGATATTTTATTCCGGTTTCTAAATATACTTATATCTAAGTTGGGAATCCGACATTCTTACATGTAAAATGTCTACTCACTTAATTTAAACTGAAGTCGATGGCATCATCTTTAAATTTCTTAAAATATTTTAAATTACAAATCAGGAGAAAACGTTAAAACAGAGCCGTCATTCTCAGCAAATAAAGAGACAAAGGGTGTGGGACGTTTTAAAAAAATATAATAATTATAAAACTTTTCAAAATATTAAAAGCAACGGAAAACAACAAACAAAGGATTACCCCTTCGGATGGTTAGTGGAAAACCGCATTTTCTGGGACTAAAAACCAGGCTCCAGAATGTGCACTTACCAAATAAAGCATTAAAGAGAATAAAAAAATACAAGTTGTGGTTTTTTTTGTAAAATAAAATTTCAAATATCCATGTACGAACAAAACTTATTCTTACATAATAATTAATATGGAAACTACTATTAAGTCATAAAGATTTATTGATTGTCAGAAAGGGTACAAATGGCTCAAACAAAGCTAACATTCAGTCAAAGATCATATAGAGCTTCTATTTATGAATTTAAAATGTTGAAAGAGCACTTTTATACTCAAGTAGTTTTACCAAACTAAGACCAGAAAGCCAATAAAATAACAATGACTCTTTCAGTTTGTTTGTTTTTGAAATTATCTTAATAATGACAGATCATGTAGCGACAACATGAAACAACTGCGGAGAAAAATAAAAAGCAAGACTAGTCTTCAAAAGCGATTATTCAGCAATGTCATAAATTTATCTTTCGGAATAACCAATCTTCTACAAAGCTACAATCGACAGCTTATCGTTCCTGTGTTTAATGTTGCAGAACTCGCAAGTGTATTCCTTTTAAAGGCGTACGCTACAGTTTTTCTTAACGAGTATTAAACTACTGTACCACCGTCTAAATGCAATGTATAAAACACAGTTCACGGTTCAATCTGGGTTTTATCAATGTATAAAACACAGTTCACGGTCCAAGACATGACTTATTCGGTAATAGCTCGTTCCGGATACGTATGTCGATTATTGGTTACATTTTGGCCTAGGTTTTAAATTCGCGAACTGGTCCGAGCGCGAAATACGCGAAAATTAAGTCATCGCCAAATAAAATGATACCACAGTAATTATTAATGATGTACACTATATACCTTTGAGTCTTTTTGTTTATACATAATTACCCCCCCCCCCCCCCTTTTTTTGAAATTGCCGTACAGAAAAAACTAACACGGTGATCTACATTTTTCTTTTTAATTTTATGTTTGTTATACATTAGAGAATATATTGGTAGTATTTGGTGAAATTATATTATGTAAAACTCCGGTAAACTTAAAAAAACATCTCTTAAAATAAATTGATTTGCTGAAAAATCCTTTGTCGTAAATTAGGTAATACTTAATTTTTATATGTGTTCCATTATTTGTATTGCAATATTTAGCAATTTATTTGTAATATAGAATGTCTTTTACTGAAAAATAGAGTTATTAATGATTTTCTTGTGATGCAGTCTATGATTTCATGCCGACAAAGAAGACTATAAAAATTGTAAAAATTGTTCAAAATGTGCCATCTTAGGCATCTAATAAAAAAAAAGTAAGCCCTGTAAGGCATCATTTTTATTATTGTTTTCATTGCATAACATCATGTTCTTGACATACACAAAGTTTGAAAGAATTCTATTATTGGGAAATTTTTCATGAAACTGTAGCGACACCCTTTAATGTTGACGCTGACGCAGATAACAATATGGGGATCAATATACATCATGCAAAGATTTACTGATATGTTACAGAATGGCATTTACAGGAATACACATTTAAAACACACAACATACGCATTCCTAGAAAACGCATGTTTAAGCTATCGTGAAGTCAACTTACAATGCTGTACTGCTTACAAACGAATCTGAAAATATTATTTTATTTTGTTTTTTTAATCATGCAATTTATGATTACATTTATTCGCTAGCTTTTTCTAAAAAATATATAAAATTAAGTTTGTACAGTTTTCGATGGTCGTTTCGATTCGAAAATAAAAATGGTCTTATGGGCAACTTTTTAATGATTTGTCTTTGTATTTCATATTTAGATGTTAAGATAGCTCCTACATAATGAAATTTAAAGAATACACTAGATCACATGTATTTTGTTTATACTTTAGATTGCTCATCGTGAAGAAATAATTGTATGTTGATGCAACAGAGATTTAAATCTAAATTTGTTCTTCCCTATCCGTCCTATGGCAGTAACCCTGAGTTTTTTTATAATTGTTAGTGGTGTAATATTTTTATTTTCGTGGAGTATCTCTTTTTTTTATTTCTGTGAAGTAATAAACTTATGCTAACTTTTTCTTCTGTCTGGCTATGTTGTGTGTTTTTCTTAACCTGACCTTTTCAGATAAGAGCACAGTTTTCTGTGACACAACTTACTTATAATAAGTTTTTAGAGTGATCATTAGCTATATTTTGAATTCATGTTCAGAAATATTGATATAAAATTTGGAAATTTCTCGGCGAAAGATGCAAACTTTCTGTAAAAAGTAATCTATGTATATCAGGAATCGCCACACTCACAAAACACAGCCTCCCCACTCAGCGAAAAAGAAGAGATGAAGAGAGAGCATGTTTGTTATAGGTATGTGAATTCAAATAGGACGCAACAAACAATAAACGAGAAAGAAAACTGAGTAGTACTATAGTAATTAATTGAGCATGCACTCTGTATAAAAATACATTGAACCAAAACATGTTGCGCAATTCAATCGCAAATCAATGAATGACAAAGTATCTGCTTAACTTGATATCACTTCGAGTATTATAAACTGTCTGTACAGGAATATATGTACATTGAACATGAAAATGTGCCACAGTTCAGTCGCAAATCAATGGCTGACAAAATATCTGTGACATACAGTTGCTATGGGACAGGTTTTACATCAACGCAATTGAATTTACTGTCTTAATAATGGATTCTTTAGTATCCTTGAATATGTATGGGATATTGAATATATGGAGCACTGTACAAGTAAGCTACAGAAATATATAACAACGTGAAATATACAAACATTTATGAATTATAAAAGTTTTAATAAGTTTTCCTTGAAATAAAAGTTAAACTATAAACGCTAATGTAAAGAATTTGAAAGAAAGTGATGTGCGAGTTGTTGTAAGAATATGCATGCATTTTAAGATCAAGTAAATTATTTGTATTTGCGACACTGTTGTCTGCTCATAACGGAAATAAGTGAATAAGTTGGAAGTAATATATATATATTCAAAAAGCTTTTATTTCCCCTTCAAAACAGTTATAACATGGACAAGACAATTCTATTTCAGTAATAGTGACCTTGACCTTGGACCTACAGGCGTGGGTATTATACACCCCGCCTTGATATGGTGAACATTTAAACCAAGTTATTTTAAAAATCCAATAAGAAATAACAAATTTACAGCCCGGACAAAAAATCTATTTTAGTAACAGTGACCTTGACCTTGGACCAACAGGCATGGGTATTATACGAAACACGCCGCCTTGTCGTGTAGAATAGGTGTGCCAAATTATTTTAAAATCTCTCCATTCATAATGAAGTCTTAGGATTTCCTATAGAAGCAAACTCTTCATCAATACATATAATGCGTTATCGGTTTCCTCACCGAACCGCAAATGTTTAGCTTTTTCACATATGAGATAATGTTTGCCATTTCTTAGTTCAATATAGAGGGTTGACTATTGAATAGTCAACTATTTCGAACAAATTCTTACCATCCTCAGATAATTATCAGTTTAGACATTTTCTTTAGAACGCTTATAGAAGTATTATGTCGAGATTATTATTATAGAATCGATGGAATATTAGTTCATTGTGAAAAGAAGAAAGAAATAAACGGCCGTTTGAACGCGTAGCTTCGTTTGTGTGGAGGAGGGTGGGGAATTTGCAACTTGCGAAAACATAATTAGTACACCTACAGCCATGAAGCATAGGTTACTGACTTAAAACAATTAAAACAAATATGTTTACCCAATGACCATTAGAATGTTTAGAAATTGCACAACCAGTTGTTTTTTTTTTTGCAAATATCGACCTCAGTTTAAGTGAGTTCATGTGTTCAGATTGCTTATCTTATATCCTTTAAGCGCACTTCTCCGATTATGTATAGCGCTGTTATTTTCAAACTAAAACTTATATTTAACTGTAAGTAAATCAAATACTGAAATAAACAATCAAAACCGGTTTATCCACCTGTCAAAAATGCACGATTAGCGCTAGTGATTAAATAAAAAGTTCTTTCACTTAATTGCACAATGTCGATTTACAAGTTGGATGATTCAATACTGAATCATCGTACGGAGTTACTTTTTATGACTCATACAATTCAATATTTAAACTTTCCAATTTGTATTGTCAAATTTTAATTAATATAAAAACTAGCAATTTTAATATCTCGTCATATTCACTTTTTGATAGAAGGTAGTACAAAAATTGTTTACATGAAGGCTTAAAAAATAATTTAGAAACGTTTATTTAATGTAAGGAATTATAGCTAAAACCCAATTGCAGATATAAGCAGATAGTTCAACGACTCCAGTTGAATTATACATTCACATTCTCTGAAATCGTTATTTAATTTTAAGGGATTTTCACACTCCTCCCAACTTTTTTCATCGATAAAAAGAAAATTATCAAAATCTCAATAACGGCAAAATGCCGTTAAACGAAACCTTGCACAAATGTATGTTATTAATGTATCTTTATTTTGCAGATGGTAAGACACGTTATAAGAGTAAAGAAAAATAGCGAGATCTAAAAATTCCCTAAACCTCTATTTACATAAATTCACAAAAACTAAACAAAACAAAACATCATTTTAAATGCCCTCATGAGTAATATGGTACTGACAACAATTTATTGTGTCCTCGTGACTTACATATGTAAACTTTGCGAGATTTTAGTAAAAGTGTGTTTGACCTTCAATTTTCTGGACGCTTCCTGGTCGCGTAAACGGAGGACAATCACTGATTTCTCTTTTAGTAGTTGACAATTTTTTACAAAGTACACAACATTTTCTTGTCAGTATCATTACGCTCACGTGGGAATTCAAAATTATGTTTTGAATCGCTTAGTATTTGTGAATTTATGTAAATAGAATTTTAAGGAATTTTTAGGTCTAGCTTTTTTTCTTTACTTTTCTAACGTATCTTACTGTATGCAAAATAAAGATACATTAGTTACATTCATTTGTGCAAAGTTTCTTTGAACGGCATTTTGCTATTATTGAGATTTGATAATTTTCTTTTTATCGATGAACAAAGTTGGGAGGAGTGTGGCAATCCCTTAACAGAGACATTTGTTTGGCGGACGATATATCTAAAGACATTAGCAATATTTCCACCGTCTTCATAAATCAAAAAGCCAATTTCTAGATATTTTATACTGGTTTCTAAGTTCTAAGAACACGTAGATATTGGGGAATCTGACATCAAGACAAATATCCGCCGAATACAGTGGTGTAGCTACTTTAAAGCCATGTAGGCGCGGACTTCGAGTTGAACAAGAAAATGACATTTCAAAAGTCCCATAATTTACAATAAAAACAGGAACGGGGTGGGGATAGTACAAGGTTCGAGCCGTTTGGTCGAATCAAGTGTGTCTTTGGCGCATTTTGCTATTTTTCCACTTATTTCCGGGCTCGCCCCCTAGACCCCTTACAAAAGGGCAACCGCCCCTTGGAACCGTGTTTGGGCCTAAAGTTTGAAAAAAGTGGCTAAGCCCCTGAAATTAACTGAAGTTGATCTGGCTTCATCTATTGCTGCGTAAATTGCGAAGAATAGTTAAAAGTACATACCAGCAGAAATCATTAAAAACCAGAGCAGTCATTCTCAGCACATTAATAAACCTTAGATGCGGATCATGTTGAAATATTAAACTTTTATATGATTTTTTTTTCAAAGTAATAAACAACAGGGACAATTAATAAATCATAGATTACTGCTTATAATGGGGAACTGTACAAAGAACAAATACGTACAAGTTGTTTCAAATATACATTTAAGCAAACCAAAATCATTAAGCATTATAATGAAAACTAGTATATAAATAATTAAAAGCTGTTTGATTTTATTTTTGGGAAAGTAACTAATGGCTCAAAAAGCTGACAGTCAAAGTTATTCCGCGCTGCTATTTATGGATTAAAATATTAAAGACACGTTTTATACTGTGAATAGTACTACCAAATTAAGACCAGGTCATTTAAAATTATTTAAATCATAATTACTCTTCGGTCTGTTTCTGAAGTTATTCTACGCAGGTCTTGTAGTTTTCTAGTTAACGTTATCAAAATATATCAATTGGGAAGTGATTTTGAAACTAACAACGTCGAAAAAAAGAAAGCAAGACTTGTCTTCCAAAGCAATTATTCAACATTGTCATAAATGTATCTAACTTTCGGAATAACAAAAGTTCTACAAAGCTACAATCGACAGCTAATCAATCATGTATTTAATGTTGCAGAACTCGCAAGTGTATTCATGTTAATGCTGAAGACGCTGACGCAGACAACAATATGGGGATCATAATAAGTCAAGCGCAGAATTTACTGATTTGTTACAGAATGGCATTTCTAAATATTAAAACCAATTACTAGAACACGCATGTTTAAGCTATCGTAAAGTCATTTTACAATGACCAACCGCTAACAAAAGATTTTTTAAATTTTATTTAATTCAATTGTAAGCGTAAATTTTATATTTGTGCTTAAATTTAATAAACTTTTTTCGCAATAAAAGTGTAAAATTCAGTTTGTAAAGCTTTTGATGGTCGTTACGATTTTAAAAGAAAAATAGTCTAGTGGACAATGTTATTATAAATTTCCCAAGTATTTCTAATTAAGATTCTATCATAATGGTAGCTCCATAAAAAGCAATTTTAAGAATTCACTTTTTTACAAGTATTCACTTTGTACCTTAGATGTTTGAAAGTCAAAAGATTATTGATGCACATATAATCTTATCCAAAATTATTTTTTCGTTAACCGTCCTTTGGCAGTAACCCTAAGGGTTTTTTGGTGATATTTAGTGGTGTAATATTTTTACTTTTGTGAATTAATGAACGTAGGCTACCTCTTTGTCTTCTGTCTGGCTGTGTTGTGAGTATTTTCTTGACGTGACCTATTCTGATACAAGCAAAGTCATGTTATGACACAAAGAACATTCGCATATTCAGCTGAAATAGAGTTGTAGCTAAATTTTCCATTCAAGTTAAGAATCACTTCTGCAAAATATATGTCTCCACGAATGAGAACTATAAGGGAATAAATTGAACATGAAAATATGACTACATTCAGTCATAAAACGATGACTGACAAAATATCAGTGACATAATGTTTGTAAACCTGACAACAGGGCGAATAGTCTCGTTTTCTGTACAGGAATGAAAGTGTGGCATTGTTAAGTCACAAATCAATGACTGACAAAATATCTGTAACATACGGTTGCTATGGGACAGGTTTTACATCAACGTAATTGAATTTATTGCTATAGTTATGGATTCTTTAGTGTCCTTGAATATGTATGGAATATTGATAGCACTGTACAAGTAGACAACAGAAATATGAACGTGAAATACATGAACTTCTATAACTTATTGTAGGTTTGATAAGATTCCAAAAAAAATGTTAATATATTATGCAAAAGACACGGTAAAACGCATTGATTCTTCAAGGACAGCTTACAATGTGCTATATCGCCGTACATTTATTCAACTTTTTGACATTCTTGAAAAGAAAGAAGTTGAACTTTAATGTGGATTGTTTCATTCTTTGTTAAACTAAAATTTGCTTAACTTTATAAGGTAAAAATGGAAGTTTATTTTTTTATAGATTCTAAAAGTCTTGGAGAGGTTTGTACTATCCTGCAGCTTGTGACCAGAAAAGCGATTTGAAGCCAGGGCTGAAGGTTATAAAGCTGAGATTGGAAAGCAGTCTCAAATCTCAATCATCTGATTGGCTGAAATGGCGACCAGTCGCCATTTCAGCCGATCAGATGCTTGAGATTTGAGACTGCTTTCCATACTCAGTTTTATAACCTTGGGCAAAGTTCATTCGGAAGCGTATTCGACGTTAAGTGGGTAGGCGCTGTAGCAGTACGGGTTCGATTCCCAGTGGCTGCTTATATTTTATTTCAATATGCACCAATCTAAGGCTGTTTATAACGTTACTGTAGTGGGTTATAATATTCTGTTAAATATAATGAATAATAGTTTGTTTACAGCAGTTAAAGATTTGACTGAAAAAGCTTGAATTAACGTTTTCATGACAACAGGTTGTATGTTTCTTTTAAAATTCTATGTCGTTTATTTATAAAATCAAATGTAAAATATTTAAAAGTTTATTAAACAATGGACAAACAAAAACAGCTATATAATCTGTTGTATTTTAACATTAACGTGATCGAGAAATTCGTGGACAAATGCAATTTATCTGAAGTCATTACATAATTATTGTTTTAGCCATAGTTTGTTGTAAATGCATTATAAACAAAACTGGAAAACATACAAAAGATATAGTTTGAAGTAAAACATTTTTCAGTATTGTTTTATATTAAGTTGTACTGACCATAGTTTACAGTCTTGAGCTTTTTGAACTTGAGAAGCAGATGCAAGGATGATGCGAATAAGATTTGGGAAAACCCTTACAAGTGGTTCAATGGAAAGTGGAAATATCGTAAATGTGAGAAACATCCATTAATCAAATCTAAGATCAGTGGATTTTAGGAACAATTGTCACAAATGTCCTTAAGTGGTTTATTTAGTGAACTAGATGTAATGCGACCTTCAAAATCACCGAACAAGACAAATATTAACATAATGCAGACTCGGCTTTAATGAGACTGTTTATTGGCAGTAATAGAAAAAAAGAAATACGCATATCAGGAATAACCACCATCAGTAAAACAGCCTCCCCTCGCAGCCAACCGTAGAAAGCAGGAGTTTGTAAGAGAATTACCACAAGATTTTACGATAAAGAGGACCATTGGGGTTACCTCATTTGAACGGTCAATGGCAAACCAATATGCTACTGGGTTTAAACCAGGTTCTAGGGTGCACCAACCTTACACTTGGTCCAATTCGTTCTCGGATGAACAAACACGTACAAGTTGTCTTTTCGCCAGCCTACCCATCCGCTTGACAATGTAGCATGCATAAGCACAAAACATATAAAATATAAAGCTAAAATAATTGTAAAACAAAAGGGCGGTTACTCATGTGCCTTACGGAGAGCAGAGCCCCTGGAATCAAATCAGCAAGAATACAATGACAGTGATAAAAGAAAGGATCGTGCTTCTTTGTTCTTTTACAAGATTTCCCTAATATTAATCATATAAGCATATTTTTACCGTCTTCTATAAAGATGTTTTACAGGAACATTTTCCTCAAATATCGTACCAATGACCTTGGTTTCTATAATGCTGTTGCAATAATTTCGCATGAAAAAAGATATTTTAATCAGTTAATCAGTGTCCTTCTCGCTCGTTCTAGACCTTACTACGAGTTCATATTTGAAAACTTGTTTTCACTAGTAAGATAAGCGAAACTCGATTTGGTAATGCGTAGATCCCCTTAATGATGATGCTTTTATGAAGGTAATTAAGAAAATACATTTGGTTTAAATCGTATATTGATTTATGAAAATCAACACAAACCCCTTTATTTTTAGATTGTATTCTTTAATGAATTTCGAATGAGAAATAGAACGCAGCATCTACGAATCGAAAAATAGTAAAAGCTTCATTAAACAAAACTGATTCGGACTTTGTGTATGTCTATCAAATATACAGTTATGCCAGTTCATCAATCAAGATCGCGACTGTTATTATATCCTTGTTGCTAGGTGATCAAATTATTCAGTGTGATTTCCGCCCAATGTGTCTTTTTGACATTTGTAAGTGCATTTTATTATCGTCAGGCCAGACAGTTTCCATTTAAGTCTAGTCATTTAGGATAATATCTTGTTGAACTTTGTGATTTTACTGATTTAATTTAATATGTTTTGGTCTCGGATACGTAATTGGGTACCAGTCCAATATTCTACTTTTATTTATGTTTTGTAAGACTTGGTTTATTTTAACAGATGTATAAGTAGATTCGTTAAGTATTGTTCTTGTTTATTCCTTCAATAATTTGGTGAGGAAAATATGTGAAATTTGTGCAACTAAGAAACCTGTTTAAATTCAAATGGACAATACCTTTTGGCAATAGCCGTTTTACGTATTTCAACGGTTTTCCATTTGATAATTGTTTGCAAAAGCGTTTGATTAATGTTGCAAAATGAACAATTCTTTCTCTTTGAATTTCGGGCAGTATTTTTGTAGATATGGTGTTTAACTAACGTGAAAAAAAATTGAATTGCCTCTTTTAAAACACAACTTATTAAATAAAATCGGTGAGTGACTGTAGTAATAAACAGTTGAAACATAAAAACACCAAAACAGCAGTCATCTATTCTTATTTTTAAATTTCGAACACGGCATATCTATTGATATATCTGTCTGGTTTGTCTTTCTCTATCAAATAAAATTTCTTAATTCGCATCATTTGGACTCGATTTATCAGTGTGATAACCAATAAATCATGTGCTTAATGTTGCACATACCATAAACATGTAACAACAATAGTAGACATATTTATTTGTTAATTATTCCTCAAAGATGTTCACACAGCAATGTCTACATCTACAAATGCGCATAATACAATTGGAGTTACATCTGTTTACAATCGAACGAATAGAACTAATTTGTCGATGCAGGATTACTGCAAGGTCGTAAGATGTTTTCAACGTAAACCAGAACATAGTCAATAATGCATGGGGTTACCCTAAATTGGTCCTCGTGTGAAAAATAGCTCAGTAGTCGTTAGAAGTTGTTTGTTTTTTGATGAAATGAAAATGAAAGGGTAAACATCAACACTATTCGGAGAGGACTATTAAAATGAATTGTAAGAAAAAAAATAATGCGAACAAGTACGGGTAGCGGCTATTATGGCTTGATTTGTAAAAAATATTCCTTTTTGGATGAATCAAATAAGGCATTATGTAGTTAAACTTATGGGGAAAAAATCGTACACTACGAAATTAAATTGTTAAGTGTGAACAGAAGATGTACGGTCGGAATCAAGATCTGGATTTGTTTTGTTTTTATTTGGGGCAAATACAAACATGTCGCACAGTGAAACCTCTGTAAAGAAAAGAACATCGTCTTGCTTTGTCAAATTTCCAGAACCCATATGTTACGGATTTGTTGGGTTATCAATTCTTCAATTAAGAACAAAACAGAACGAACAGAGCATCATTGATTGAACCAGATTTAAATTAAAATTGAGTAGTTTATTTGCTTGGATAAGGATATGCGAATAAATTGTGTTTTTATTGTATTCCGACTTGAAGAGAAGTAAGGGCAAAAGAACGAAATGTTGAACCTTTGAACTCCTTTTCTAAATAACAGTTGTTATTTTTAGAAACGATTATTTAGCGAGGAAATGATTGACATCATTGGACTTACCGTCTCAGAAAATTTTAGCTGTACTAAATATAGCCTAAGGTTGTTAGAATGGAAAAAAGTCGGTATCAAGATAGACCATTCCAATCAATTTAAAAGTTTATTATGGTAATGATAAAAACTACTTTTGGCAATCATTTTCATCCAAGCATAGCAGAGAATTGTTTTACACAAAACCTGTTTGTTCAACATTTACATTGTAGGTGTTGTGTATGGATCCGTTAAAAACATCAAAATCGACAGAATAATGTAATAAGACTTAGCTTAGCTACAGTTTAAAATGTACCTTTTATGAAGTAGTTATATTTAATGGTTCGTTTGAATAATTTTACATTAAGGGCTTGCCACACACCCCCCAATCCTATTTATCGATAGAAAGAAAATGATCAAAATCTCAATAACTGCAATTGCTGTTTAATGAAACTTTGCACAATTGTATGTTATTAATGTATCTTTATTTTGCAGATGGTAAGACACGTTAGAACCGTAAAGAAAAATAGCGAGATCTAAAAATTCCCTCAAATTCTATTTACATAAATTCACTATACTAAAGAACACAAAACATCATTTTAAATGCCCACATGAGTAATATGATACTGACAACAATTTATTATGTCCTCGTGACTTACATAATATTATGTAAACTTTACGAGATATTAGTAAAAGTGTGTTTGACCTTCAATTTCCTTGTCGCTGCCTGATCGCGTAAACAGACGATAATCACTGATTTCATTTTTAGTAGTTGAAACTTTTTTTACAAAGTACACAACATTTCCTTGTCAGTATCATTGCGCTCACGTGGGAATTTAAAATTATGTTTTGTATCGCTTAGTTTTTGTGAATTTATGTAAAAAGAATTTCAAGGGATTTTAGGTCTCTTTGTTTCGTTACTTTTCTAACGAGCGTTACTGTATGCAAAATAAAGATACATATGTAACATTCATTTGTGCAAAGTTTCATTGAAAGGTATTTTGCCATTATTGAGATTTCGATAATTTTCTTTTTATCGATGATATAGGATTGGGAGGAGTGTGGCAAGCCCTTAAGAAATATGGAACAAACGTTACCTTATACCGGATATTTATCTCGATAAGAAACATGCATCTTTTCAGTCTTTATTCAACTGCAATTATATTTAAGAACTTCATTAGGGAATCGATGGTAGAACTTAAAAAATATGTTGCGTAATTTTGTATACTTCTCATTTCAAAAATGTACTAGTTATGTGACCGCATTATTTAAACCAGAAAGGGACCTGCGCAAGAGCGGGCTTTGAAAATCTGCCTATGTACATTATTAAGTCATGCCTGTAGTGAAATGCAAAAAAAAGACTCCTCACGCCCACACTTAGACACATTAATCAGAGTATGTTTTAAAGAACCATATAGTGCAAATAAGTGGTATTAAACGTTAATATTGAGACTACCCCTCCAAAAAACAAGGCAAAATTTAAAAAGCAGGAAAGTATATCCTTGGGGAGATTGATCAATGTCTGGATCATTTTGGGCTGAAATATTGAAACTATACATCTTCAAATTGGACGAAATATTAAACAAAAGTAATTTTAGGTGTACATACTTTGTCAACTTTGAACACATACATCAAGACTATTTTTAACAAGGTCACTTGGTCAATATTTTATGTTTGGTTAAGTCATCAAGACAACGTTGTTAATTTTAATTTTTAAAAGGAGTAAACGCATACACTTAATAGCCACATTCAGAAAAGACACCCTTCCCGTACAGGTTTTTTACTATTACTACATGTTAGACCTCTTTTATAACGTCAGTTCTAAAGAGCTTGCCTTTTAAATGCACATTAAATAAATGCATTGATATATTTTAAATCAAGTTCTAGAGTGATGATTTTATCTTCGCGAACAGTAAACTAAATATATAATAAACAAGGGGATGACTTGTAAATGAAGAAGAAAAGAGATGTGTCCATAGGACACAGATGTCCCCACTATCAGTTATCATTGTCAAAAATCATATATTGTGGTCACAGTACACTTTTCTTCAGAATAACAAGATAAAGACGAGTGTTGTTGTGCTAAACATCAAGGTTTATCATTCTTTCAAGTTGGAATAACGTACGTCTGTGTATAAGGATCATTTTATACACTCAAAATTTCCATAGAAAACAAAAGTTAATTTAAACAAAAAGATAATACAATCCGAGTTACCTCACATTAACGTACTACTATCGTAAGACATGATGGTCAAAAAACTTAAATTTGATTTTTTGACTTTGGTGAATTGTTAATGAGTTATGTGAAACACAACATTACATGGTGGTTGTATTGTACTGAAATACATAAGGGGCCATTATCTGGTCTTAACAGGCGTGACCCAAAAGAAAACCCCAGGTGCACAACTAAATATGATGTTCAACTTGCCCTTAAAGTTTCATGCCTGTGACGGGCGGACAGAAGGACAGACAGACAAGGGCAAACCATATATGCACCCTCCTCTTTCAGATGCGGCATAAAACATATTTAAAGAGGGTACATGAAGAAGGATAGATGCAGTTAAAAATTCACCTTTGACGACATAATTTCCAGAGTATAATTATGTAACATCATATTTTAATACAGTGACTGTTACTAATTGCTATAAAAGTTTCTTGAGGGGGCACAAGTTTCGTGAAATGAACTTTTTTTTAAATAAAGAGGTGCCTGTGAAGAACTTTGTGAACATGAACTATCGAAGTCTAAAAGGCCATTATCCAGTCTGAGATTTATAAAAGCTGAATTATTAAAACTGTTTTCAAGGCTTATTTTTGATTGTTTTATGATATCTTCAAATTACAGCGGATTCGCCTAAGGGTTTCAATAACTGGTAGAGATTAATACAACAGACACAAAGGTGCAAAAAGGAACTCTTAAGGCATTTACTTCACATCTGAATTACAAATGTATACTTGAACTCAAACTCTGGCAACTTGTTGACTTAACCGACAACATTGATTCAAAAGTATTGATAGTATTACTCAAATTTGTTACTGAATTTTTCCTCTATTTAAAAGATTAAAAAAACGGAAAGGATTCTGCTATGTTATTTAATTTTTTATAGTGAACATCGTTGATTCACTGCAAAATGATGAGACACTTTTCAACTAAGCGATATAATTTAAACAATTTTATTCTGAAACTCACCTGTCCAAGTGTCTCATTACATAAAACCTGTGTTATCTACTTTAAGACCAATGTACTATGGACAAAAAAACTATATATAAATTAAATGATTGAAGAGTTTGTTACCGCCACGTGAATACCATCGTTTGGGATGGATGAAAAATTGGTACTGATAACAATAATGTGTAAATATTGTGCTGCGCTCAACCCGGCAGCGTGAGCAGTAATATGCATGTCCATTAATTACTTCCGATGAACAGGCTAAGTCAAACCGAGACTGCAATATTTTCATATGTGTCTTGTTCGGTGACTTTCAAAGTTCCCTTTCATTTTTATAGATCAGTTGTAAGTAAATTATACTGCGTTTAACTTAGTACATCATTTTATGATTTTTGCTCAATTTATAATTGTTAACGATTTTCTCTAAGACACTTGATGAAGACAATAGATGAACTCTGTAATACTTAATCTTTTTGACATTGTGAATTTTCCATTTTAGGCATAGGGATTTAAGATATTCAGATCACTCTTTATATCAAACAAAACTCGGACAAAAGCAATCTATCAAAATTCTGTCAAATTCCCATAAAGCTGTCAGATGTTGGCACAGTATCATCAACCAATAATATCAAGAAGACAAGATATAATCAAGCATTCATCGACAAATATTTCAAGAATGACCCACAATGTCTAGCCTAACATACCAGAGGCAAAGTAATCATTTTAATAATCAAACTATGAGATATCAATTTACGAAACCACGATGCTGATTAAAACAACCAAAACGGCAAAAAGCCGGATTGATTTCTCAAAATGTACTGAAGGGATAAAGAAACTCATGGATAACTTGAAAGAGTGTTCTAGGGTTTCCCGTTTCTCGAGTCTACCAGGAGATATCGTTACTCAAACCCATTATTCAATTATAGTACCACGTGCACTGTAAACCTATAGATTTCGTTGGCAGATGTTTTACCGGTTTTTTGTGTGTTTTTTTTTCTTAAACAAAAATGATTGTCTTTTATCAACGCGTTCGAAAGGTATTGCAAATAAAGTCACCAAGCAACTTCTACATTGAAACAGTTTACTCTTTTTAAAACAACAAAGCTTGTTTTTGATCAACGCGTTTGTAAGATATTGCAAATAATGTCAGCCTGTCTTTCTTTAAACCTTGAGTATATATTCATCAAATTTAAATGAAAACTAAATAATACAAAACTTAACATTTAAAATTAAGACAATCTAGTCGTAACCTAGAAGCAACATATGACAATGTGAATGCCAAAAATTATACAAATTTTTAAAGATAAATATGCCAGGAATAGCCTCACTCAGAAAACACAGAATACCAAACATTTAAAAAGTAGAGAGAGGAAAAGGGAGCTTGTGTTTATAATGTAGTAACGTCAAAAAGACAGCAAAAACTATTTATCTACATGGTAATCTGAAGGGTTACCTCTATGAAACAGCCAGTGGCAAAACCTGTTATCCCCTAGGGGTTAAGTGTTCACCATTCTCCTCACAATGACCGTTAGGTAGGTTCTCGTTCACCATTCTCCTCACAATGACCGTGGCTGAAGGTTATAAAGCTGAGATTGGAAACCAGTCTCAAATCTCAAGCATCTGATTGGCTGAAATGGCGACTGGTCGCCATTTCAGCCTATCAGATGCTTGAGATTTGAGACTGGTTTCCATGCTCAGTTTTATAACCTTGGGCACGTTATGTAGGTTCTTGTTTGAAAAAAAACTACCAGTTCGAAAGCAGAATGACTAGTCTTAATTTTATTGCATGCTTTTTGTATTTCACTAAGGTCAATACACAACAGAATAAAGCATTATAAAACAAGAACAGGTAATACATAGCTCGCTAGAGAATCGCAAATAGAATCTGAAACAATCATTTGGTACAAATGGGGTTGCTCAATAAAACAACATCGTATCTTTTATTTAAGAGTCCATCATCTTAATAAGTATAGTATAAACATCTTAATTAAATATTCTATACATGATAAAAAAAATTTTGTTGTTTTCTTTTTAAAAAGCGTTCATGTAGCAAAATGATCTGATTATAATAGTTATTCACCGCTAAAATACCTAACAAAAAATAAAATATGCATATCGTGGTTTGCAACACACAGGACAGACAGCCTACCCAGCCAAAACGTAGAGGAAAAGGGAGCACGGGTTTATAAGAAGATCTATTTCAAAATAGAGACCACAGGTTTATAAGAAGATCTATTTCAAAATAGAGACCACAATCAGTTAACGAATAAAGGCGAAATATGCAGTCAGTAGTTGTCACATTCAAAAATCATTCAGAAAAAAACAGCCTCCTCACACAGTAAAGAAGAAAAGAGCGAGAGAGAGAACCAACTGTCCACAGAATTTAACGAATCAAGTGTCAAATCGTTTATAAATAAATAAACAAATTAAATACGACTTTAGCTATCGTCTCGAAAAAGTCAATGTTTTTTTACGGAATGAGTTGCTGAAATACCCTTAGCGAGCGTAGCACCACTTTCATCTAATCTTTATTTCAATAATAATAATAATAATAATAATAATAATAATAATAATAATAATAATAATAATAATAATAATAATAATCTTCCGGTGAACATGGATTAATATTAATCTGAAAATACCGCATTGAATGTTACATGTCCACCGCCATATGCAAACCATCGTTCGGGATGGTCAAAATTGTACTCTGTCTGTTTATTGGTGTTGGCCTTGGCGGCTTGGGCAGTAATATGCATGTTCATTACTGACCATGAACAGGCTCAATCAAACTGAGAATGCAATATTTTTTATATTTGCCGTTCCCTTGTCATCTGTTTTAAAACATTAAACACAAATGGCCTAAACTATTTGCTCGTATCAAAAACGTTAGATTTTATTTTGTTGGTGCATGAGTACTTGTGTATAGGCAGGTGTCTGAGTGTCTGGAAAGTTTCGGTATCGTAAGCCGGAAGACAGGAAAATAATTTGATCGAGAAAAAGGATGTACCAATTATAGGGGAAATAGAACGGCGGAAATGTGTTGTCATCTAGAAAAGAAGTATTGGTCAAATTTAGCGGTTGTGCGCGACACTACAAGTCGCTAAATGCTTTCATGGCAAAAAAACACGATATTTTATCTGTACAGTCAAATGTAGTTGCTGCAAGTGACATTCTCAAACATCAAAATACGATATTTTATCTGTAAGGTCATATTTTGCATTGTATGCGACATTCATATTCATTTGTTAAACGCTTTCATCGTTAAGAAAAAGCAATAAATTGCGATGCATCGCTACGTTCAGTGATAAAGCTTACTTAGCTACATGTTTCACCACTTCAAAGTCTGCATCTTAGGCTCTCGTCGTATATACTTCATAAACTTCCGTACAGGCTCGTGTGTCGTGCTGTTAACAAAATTGCTGTTACATGTAACCTGTTTTTGTTTTGTTTCAGTTGGTAGCCGTACAGCAAAACCACAACAATTGTTATGTTAAGTAATAAAAATTCAATATCAAATACTACAACTTGACATCATGACATAATTCTCCACTTAAAACTCCTTGCGGAAAAAAACAACATTATGGTAAAATCTACACGAAAACAAATTTAATTTGCAGGTACGGTAAATCAATGTAATATAAGAAATATGATACTTTTTTATCTCCGTCTGTTATTGGTTTGTAAAACTGCAATAAATTAATTTCACATACTTACTATTGTCTACCTTCATACAAATATATAATACTATTTAACATGTTAACATGTTGAACAAGCTCATACGATTCATTAAATAGTGAGTATTTTCTCTCTTTTTTTTTCTCGATATGGTTTAAAAATCACGAAGTTGGGTAATTATATAACTATTCAGAAATTTTTTTTACCAAATGTTAATTTCAAGATAGATAGAATTATTCAACATAAAGTAGTAGCATAGAAACAACATGGCATAAAATATAATTTAATTTAAAATAAACAACAACAATATTACAACGCATTAATGAATAAATTCATGTCACTCAACATTATATGCCAAGGGCAACACAAAAACGAGTCAGAATAAACTCCATTATTTCCAAGATGAATTTCTGTGACTTAACATTGGAAATAATTTTATTTAATTAACATAAATTAATACATAGCATATCCTAAGGTTGCTTTTTTTAAAACTGAAACTTCACCATCTTTCCAATATGTTCAACTATATATTTAATAAATATAATACTTAGAACTAAGTAAATATGTATGAGCAGATGTCTTCCCAGTGCCCAAGGTTATAAAACTGAGCATGGAAACCAGTCTCAAATCTCAAGCATCTGATTGGCTGAAATGGCGACCAGTCTAGCCGTAGGCTGCAGTACTTAAGCAGGAATGAAGACGAGATATTGAAATGAAGAGATCTGATTCTGAGCTATGATTTTACACCAAAAGATTTCTTAGGCAACTTGAGTTGTCTCGCTTTATTCCATATTTGAATACGACTTACTCAATTTTTTTTAGCCAATTCATGTGCTTTTCTATACCTTTACAATTTACTTTTTTTTTTCCTTTGTGTTCTTTTTTAATTATTTCAAATAATTCAATTTCATATAAATTATTATAAATTATTACAATTCTTTCATAGAAAACAAAATAAAAATAGAGCATTCGCTAAACTCTCTCTCTCTCTCTCTCTCTCTCTCTCTCTCTCTCTCTCTCTCTCTCTCTCTCTCTCTCTCTCTCTCTCTCTCTCTCTCTCTCTCTCTCTCTCTCTCTCTCTCACACACACAACTAAAAGTTTTATTTTAAAATCAACTTTGCGAAAGGAGATTTAGCGTCATATATTTCGAGAAAAACTCTTCGGCATACTTGCTTTGTTTTATTTTCGAATCGTATTATTTCAGCCAAAGGGCAAACTAATTCCGAGTGCATAAATTATCCCGGTACAACCAATATTCGAACACTTAAGCAATCTTTGGCCAATATTAAAATAAAAGAGAACTATAGCTTTAAAGACATTGTTGCATCTTCTTGCAACTGACAATCATAATCAGAACTAATTTCCCAGTTTTACACAACTTGATTTCATTTTCTAAAAATATAAACAAGAAGTGATGACCTGTTTACCTCATTCCTAGAAATATGTCCCCAAAATTCGAACAGCAAGCTTCAAACCCCTATACATGATATCCAAGGTAAGTCAAGGGTACTTATTGTCAGTGGAACTTTGAGAAAAGTTAGTTCAACAATTTAAAATAATTTTTAACACTTAACATGAGCTGTTGCAACATATTTACACTACAAAGCACTGCAATGGCTACTGTTCAGGTGAACATGTAGGGCAGTTGAAGGGGGTCACGTGTAATGGACATTTTAGACTCCCTAACAGCATTGTTAGCCTGTCACACTGTCAGAACTGTATCTGTATGGACCTCTAGCTGTTGACTGAACCTGCCTTGAATATGAAAGTAATCTGAAGGCTTCAAGTTAATTAAAAACAAATTCTGGGGTAAAAAAATCCAACCCATGCAAGTAAGGACCCACATGTACTGTCTTGTAAACTTTTGGTGGTGTGGAACCTAAACTCTTCAATTCCATATTTCTGTGACTGAGGTAAAGGTTACAGCTGTGAAGCCGACACTTGCAAAGTTTTATTTACTTGATGGAAAAAAGGTTTACAGTATTTTTAGCAGGTGATAATTGGGAATAATGAATTTTGTTTGATTTACACCATGGGAGGTAAAAATAGATTTTTCTTACCTGTTTTCTGATCATATTAGATGATCTAACAATTTTGACATTTCGGCGGGAGTACAAATCAAAACTGCGCGTGACTTTATGCAAATTAGTGGATATGACATCAATGCGCGTGAAATAAAGGAAGTGTTCGAATTTTGGTTGTGATTGAAAAATGGTAGTATCGTGAGGAAAAGAACTTTGAATGCCATCGAACAAAACAGAAATCAAAATATTACAGGCTCGGTTTAATTAAGCCTGTTTATGTGCAGTTAAAAAACTACATGTTTCTGCCCACGCCGCTTAGCCACGGGTTGAGCGCTAATAGGCGCACTTGTTTGAATACGCCGTAATCACGGTATGTACCCGGATAATGGGAATCGCGGATAATGCTAGATTGTGAGAATAATTGTAGATCGCCAGATCGGGAAAACACCATGGAGAGGTTAGTTATTGTATGAATTTCATGTTATTGTGATCTAATACTTATATTTTGCGATAGATAACAACCAAGCTATGTCCTAGCCTTCCTCTCATACCCATACATTTGGAATCGGCCTTCAGATAACGTAAACAAAGGAAAATGATCACGCAACATTCCAAATTTCTACAAATTTAAACATGCTTTTTGAAAACGACACTGATGTTAATAAAGCCGAAACATCGACAATCAATATGCCACCTAGCTTGAGCCAGTATTATGAGCATATTCCTTAACAAACATCGTTTTTTCTGAGGCACCTGAAGCAAATTGGATAATTGGAATTCGCCTAGAAAAAGTGAATGGATAATGGTAATTCTTGACTGGATAATTGTATAGTTTCCCTTATTTCAACATTAATACTAATACTATTAATAATAGTATTGTATGTATTTAGCTTCAGTAAATATTATCGCGGAAATATTTTTATGTAAAAAATAAAAAATAAAATAAAAAAAAATGTAAAAACAATTATTCGAACCTCCAACCTTTTACAGCGTTGCTAAGCATTGCATTTCATATTGCTAAATCTAGTAATTTTAAATTTCAATTAGTGTATTTCAGTTTGTTGGATTATTGCGTGTTGGAATAAACGTTGTGAAAATGTTAATCTTAAAATGATTTATGCATTGCACATGAGAAAAAACCCGCCCTTTGGCTTTGCAATGCTATTAAATTCTTATGTTTATATGTTTGTATGCTTTTGCATGCAACATTGTTGAGCTGATGGGTGGGTTGGAGTTATTTCACCAAGACAATTTGTACTTGTTTTGTGATACGAGAACCTGTTGGGGCAAGTGTGAGGTTGGTGCACCCTAGAACCTGGTTTAAACCCCTAGTGGCAATTTGTTTTGCCACTGACCGTTCCAAGGCGGTATCCCCAAAGGATCTCTTGTTTATTAATTGTTTGTGGCGTCCTATTTGAATTGACATACATGTATAAAACATGCGCTCTCTCTATCTTCCTCTCTTCTTTTTCGCTGCGTGGGGAGGCTGTGTTTTTTTGAGTGTGGCGATTCCTGATATGCATATGTTGCTTTTTTGTTTATTTTTTCACCACACAATGATAAATGGCCAAATTTCAGGGCCCGGGTCGCGAACATTGCAATTGGCGAAAACTCGCTAAATCTTCAAAAATGAATTTTTTGGGGAATACTTATTGCCACATAGCTTGTAGTAAAGAAATGAATTTAGCTAAGAATGTACTAATGTTTGAAAGCTCAATTTAGTCTAATTCATGTTCTATTTACCAAGCACATACTAAACCAAAAGAAAGGCCGTTTGCATGAGAACTTTAATGTCGAGTTTTGAAAAGGCACATCAAAATGTTTTGACTTCAAACCGAAAGTAGAACCTGGAAGTAAGATTTCATTGAATTTCTTGAAAACCCTAACATTATTTTGACGAATTGGCACCAAACATTGTAGACCAGCATATACTTATTTCAGGTATGGATTGCTTTGGTATATTGCCCATGAATTTCAGAGTTCTCAAGCAAACGGCTATTCTTTTGTTTTAGTATGTGCCTGGTAATTAGAACATGAATTAGACTAATGTGTGCTTAAACTTACACTTGACAGCGCTGCATCAAGAGCATTTAAAATCAGGACCAGACTCATTTCGGAACAAAAATGGATTAAAAAACTACAATCTCCATTCCCACTTGGTTTAAATGATAATATATATCAGGAACGCTACATTTATAAAAATCCCGATTATGAGGCCTTTGAATTGCTTGAATTACGCAAAAGAAAATCGAGGTCGCACGGAAGCAGAACTAATGGAAACATAAAAAAAATCACGTATTCGTTGTTCTATTCATGACCTACATATTAAACAATCTGGCAGACACGCTATGCTATCTAGGTTGGCTTCTCTTTCTATATCAAGTCTGCAGAAACTGAATGAGGAAGCCGACGACATCGTCATAAGAACCCATCCATTTTACGAGGTTGCTAGTCTGATTCAGTGTTATACTCGGCATGTTCTCAGGCCACACATTGACTTGGAGTCTGACTATAAAAGATATTTCCTTAAAATTTCTTTTTTTAATAAAGGGATAGATTTTATTGACCTTCCTAGTATATTTAAAGATAAAACAGTTCAATCGGCTGTTCCTAATTATTTTAAGAATACTGAATCGCCTATGGTTTGTTATAAATACAACAAACCAACTAGAAATACAATTTTTAATTACAATAAAATTACCTCTGATTAATAGATCATTGATTATACACCAAAATCTTGAGAGTGTTTAACTTCTATTGCTATAAGCTTGTCGGTCATATTGTTACCGGTGATCTTAATGTAATCAAAGACAGTCACTCTAGAATTCGTCATTTAATTTCTAAGGTTCCCAAATATAGAATTCCATCCAAAATTGATTTTAATGCATGTCGTGCAGAAATTGCGGAGTCTTTAAACCTATTTTGCAATAAATGGTGCAAAAGAGAACATGCTGAGCCTAATGCACATTCTAACTGGAAAAAACACATATTCAAATTAATAGACACTCGTATATCATTTTATGAAAGAAACATTGCTTTATTACCACCTCGACCTCGTTTTAGCTTTCGTCATTTGCAAAAAAGGAATTCAAGAGTTTCATAACAAATTTGTTTTAACACCTGCTGATAAGGCTTCTAATAATGTAATTATAGTGTGACGGGTACCATATATTAATATTCAAACTGTAGAACTGAACAGCACTAATGCTTATATACTGACTTCTTCATCTAAGAATGATATTGTTACTGCACACACTCTACAAATTACAAAATTTAGAACCAGTATTGAACCGAAACAAGACAAAGTACCTACTATGTATTGGTTGCCTAAAATGCATAAAACACCGTACAAAGCAAGAGTTATTGCTAACTCTAGTTCTTGCACTACTACTAAATTATCCGTGCTCTTAACTTCTTGTCTTACAGCTATTAAAGAACATGTAATTAGGTATTGCGATAAGGTTTTTGAAACTTCTGGCAAAAATTTATTTTGGTCGATTAAACATTCAAATGACGTTTTGAAAAAGCTTAAATCAAATAATTTTCAGGCGTTCTGTTTGTCTACTTATGATTTCACAGCTTTATATACCTCGCTCCCTCATAATTAAATAAGAGACAAGCTAACCAGTTTCATTGAAAAAAACGTTTGCTAGAGAAAATAAAACCTTCATCGCTTGTAATGGACATAGGGCATTTATTACTGTTGGTTCTTATCATAATTATACTTTATGGACTTGTCAAGACCTAACAGAGTCGCTAACTTTCTTACTGGATAATATTAATGTTAGATTCGGTACTTCTATTTATAAACAAGTAATAGGCATACCAATGGGTACTTATTGTGCACCCATTGTTGCTGATCTGTTTCTGTTTACTGGTATGAAAGAGACTTTATGTAATCTCTTTCTACTGAACATCAAGATGATATTATTACAGCTTTTAACAACACCTCGAGGTACCTTGATGATTTATTAAATATAGATAATAACCATTTTCCATTACTGGTTAATAAGATCTTCCCTAAAGAACTACAACTTAATTAAAAGCGAAAACTTCAGAAAAGCAAGCAAACTTTCTCGATCTAAATCTGTCAATTGAAAATGGTTATGTCACTACTAAAATATATGATAAAAGAGATGATTTTCATTTTAATATAGAGTAAATTTTCCGTTTTTAGATGGCGATGCAACATCTTACGGGGTTAATATTTCACAGCTTATTCGCTTTTCAAGAGCATGCATCGATATCAATGATTTCAATGATCATAATCTTTGCATTACAGAAAAACTTTTAAAACAAGGTTATCGGCATCACAAATTAAGGAAAACATTTTGCAAGTTTTATCGTCGATACCCAGATCTAATTCATAAATACAGGTGCAGTTTAAAATCACTATTGCAACAAAGTATTTCACGGCCAGTTTTTTATGGGGATTAAATTTATAAACTTAAGAAGATTAAAGGCAATGTTAATTTCTCCCGGTTATTCGTAAAAACAATCGTAAATAAAAAGAAACGTTACCAACATGATATTTTACAGCGCTCTGCATGCCTGGTGATTAACCCTTCTTCAGTTGATCATTATGCTTACCTCTTTGGTTGCACGACGGTGGCAGGGGTTTAAGAGTTTAAAAAGGTTTGTGGGAAAGTGGGAAAATCTTTTCTTAAAAGAACCTAGAAGCTCGATTTGTTTCTTTTATCCCTGTCGTCGTATTCTTGCTGATTTTACGCCAGGAGCTCTGGTCTCGGTAAGATCATTGAGTATCCGCCCTTTGGCTTTGCAATGCTATTCGATTCTTATGTTTTATATGTTAGTGTGCTTTTGCATGCAACATTGTTGAGCCGATAAGTGGGTTGGAGTTGTTTCACCAAGACAACTTGTATTTGTTTTGTGATATCAGAACCTGTTGAGGCAAGTGTGAGATTGGTGCATCCATAGAACCTGGTTTAAACCCCCAGTGGCAATTTGATTTGCCACTGACCGTTCCAAGGCGGTAACCCCTCGGGTTCTCATTTTTGTTAATTGTTAATTGTTAGTGGTGTCTTTTTTGAAAATGATCATTTTATTAACCATGCTCTCTCCCTCTCTTCTAATTGACTGTGTGGGAAGGCTGTTTTTTTTAATTTGGCGATTCATGATATGCATATTTCACCTTTTTTGAAAACATTAGTACATACAAAGATAAATACATTTCCTCACTAAAATATAGATAGCAATGAGTATTTCTCCCAAAATTAATCTTTCAAGTTTTAGCAAATTTTTGCCATTTGCAATGTTAGTGATACCTTAAACTGGCAAACTAAACACAGGCATTATGAAGAAATATCAGGACGCCAAAATATCCCAATTTTAGTTATGATATTTAAATAGATGAAACAGAATTATAAAAATAACATTGGACTAATGATAACAGTTGAGAGCCTAACAAAAAAGAAAAAAAACTACCGACCAACATGATATTATTTAGCCGAGATGAACTTTATGTCATCACTGAAAATAGATAAAAAAGGCAATATATCAAAAATGCAAACGTCTTCTGTCAAAAAAGTTATTATGATTTTGCATAAAATATTGGCAACCTGATTTAACGATCGGTATATTTGTGTTTTGTAAGGGCAGTAGTGGTATTCTGAGGGTCCCCCCCACGATATTTCTGCTCAGAGACGATATTTTTGCTCTAAAGGGAGACTCCGAGACACTCGCAGACTTTCAGGACCAGGAATTTGGGTGCCAATCGAAATAATGATATTTTTGACTTCTATGAACTCTCCCGAGTCTATTACAACAGTCTGCGACTATTTCTGAATCTCTCGCAGACTTCCAGGAATATGGGTGCCAATCGAGATAATGACATTTTTGACTTCTTTAGGCTCTCCTGAGTCTAATGCATTAGTCTGCAACTATTTCCGAGACACTCACAGACTTCCAGGAATTTTGGTGCCAATCGAAATAATGATATTTTTTACTTTTATGTACTCTCCCGAGTCTAATACAACAGTCTGCGACTATTTCTGAATTTCTCGCAGACTTCCAGGAATTATGATGCCAATTGAAATAATGACATTTTTAACTTCTTTGGACTTCCGAGTCTAAAAACTCTTTTATATAAGTCTGCGACTGTTTCTGAGAACCTCGCAGACTTCCAGGAATGTTGGTGCCAATCAAGATAATGACATTTTTGACTTTTTTAGACTCTCCTGAGTCTAATGCACTGGTCTGCGACCATTTCCGAGACATTCGCAGACTTCCAGGAATTTTAGTGCCAATAGAAATAATGATATTTTTGACTTCTATGAACTCTCCCGATTCAAATACACCAGTCTGCGACTATTTCTGAATCTCTCGCAGACTTCCAGGAATTTTGATGCCAATCGAGATAATGACATTTTTAACTTCTTTTGACTCCCGAGTCTAAGGACTCTATTAAATTAGTCTGCGACTGTTTCTGAGAACCTCGCAGACTTCCAGGAATGTTGGTGCCAATCGAGATAATGACATTTTTGACTTCTTTAGACTCTCCTGAGTCTAATGCACTAGTCTGCGACTATTTCAGAGACACTCGCAGACTTCCAGGAATTTGGGTGCCAATCGAAATAATGATATTTTTGACTTTATGAACTCTCCCGAGTCTAATACACCAGTCTGCGAATATGTCTTAATCTCTCGCAGACTTCCAGGAATGTTGATGCCAATCGAGATAATGGCATTTTTAATTCTTTTGAATCCCGAGTCTAAGGACTCTCTTAAATAGGTCTGCGACTGTTTCTGAGAACCTCGCAGACTTCCAGGAATGTTGGTGCCAATCGGGATAATGACATTTTTTACTTCTTTAGACTCTCCTGAGTCTAATGCACTATTCTGCGACTATTTCCGAGACACTCGCAGACTTCAAGGAAGTTTGGTGCCAATCGAAATAATGATATTTTTGACTTCTATGAACTCTCCCGAGTCTAATACACCAGTCTGCCACTATTTCTGAAACTCTTGCAGACTTCCTTTATTAAGCACGAGGAGTGAAATAGAAGGCATGAAGTGTAAACGAGGTGGCTTGAGGAGTGAAAGAGGAGGGGTGAGAAGTGAAAGAGGAGGCATGAGGAGTGAAAAAGGAGGTATGAGGAGTGAAAGGGGAGTCATGAGGAGTGAAAAAGTAGGCGTGAGAAGTGTGAGGTAAGTATGGGCATTTAAGTAATGAACGTTGGATAGGTATTTGCGGAAACCTCATGTATGTTTAGGATAACGAATAAACTGATTCAACAAAAGAAGATGGTTTCATTGGTTTTATTTATATCATACTTTTACCAGTTATATCTAACATTCCTTCTATCTTTTTACATGTAAACGGCTAAACATGCACACTACTAAATTATGATGAACTGTCATAATTTTTATGTAAACTTCCTCTAAAGATTTATTTTATAGCAATTCATGATTTCTCGTGGTTAACACTATCATTCAGAGTCTTCTTCTTGTTCCATGGCATCCTCTCTTTCAAGCTCTGGAATTTGGTATGTATCTAGGACTTTATCAAAGAGAAACTTCCGCTTGAGTATGCCGTATTTCAAAGCTTCGTCTTTGTCGTACCCATCTGTACCAATCAGCCGACTGACTGTTTTCTTTATAGATTTGTAGACAGGATCGTTTTTCATTGCATCAAACCAGACCAATTTACTGCCAAAACTGTTCATCATTGCTTTCCTGTAGGTGCTTTTCATATTACGGAAAACATTTTCTTTGGCTTCAGATTCACTGATGTCGGCATCATCCTCCATGAGCTAATTAACCTTAGATTCATACTGCAACTGGCACTTTATCAAAAGAAGTTAAAAATGTCATTATCTCGATTGGCATCAAAATTCCTGGAAGTCTGCGAGAGATTCAGAAATAGTCGCAGACTGGTGTATTTGAATCGGGAGAGTTCATAGAAGTCAAAAATATCATTATTTCTATTGGCACCAAAATTCCTGGAAGTCTGTGAATGTCTCGGAAATGGTCGCAGACCAGTGCTTAGACTCAGGAGAGTCTAAAGAAGTCCAAAATGTCATTATCTTGATTGGCACCAACATTCCTGGAAGTCTGCGAGGTTCTCAGAAACAGTCGCAGACTTATATAAAAGAGTTTTTAGACTCGGAAGTCCAAAGAAGTTAAAAATGTCATTATTTCTATTGGCATCATTATTCCTGGAAGTCTGCGAGAGATTCAGAAATAGTCGCAGACTGTTGTATTAGACTCGGGAGAGTACATAAAAGTCAAAAATATCATTATTTCGATTGGCACCAAAATTCCTGGAAGTCTGTGAGTGTCTCGGAAATAGTCGCAGACTAGTGCATTAGACTCAGGAGAGCCTAAAAAAGTAAAAAATGTCATTACCTCGATTGGCAGCCAAATTCCTGGAAGTCTGCAAGAGATTCAGAAATAGTCGCAGACTGTTGTATTAGACTCGGGAGAGTTCATAGAAGTCAAAAATATCATTATTTCGATTGGCACCCAAATTTCTGGTCCTGAAAGTCTGCGAGTGTCTCGGAGTCTCCCTTTAGAGCAAAAATATCGTCTCTGAGCAGAAATATCGTGGGGGGGCCCTCAGATTACCACTACTAAGGGCGATTTATCTTGTATTATTTATTGTCTTTGTACAACACATTTCAGTGATATATTGTTTTATTGCCGAGTCTGAACAATATTAGCAATAAGATAAGTGATCACAATACTGTCAGAATATTCAATAGATGGAGATATTTATTGTTGGTACTCCAGTTTGGCTGATTGCAGAACAAACCACCAGTTTGACTATTCCAATGCTTGATGCTAATTTAACTAAACAACTGTAATGAAATGTAAGTTTAAATACCTCTTACAACGTTATTGAAACAAAATAATTATGCTGTCTTTTGGGCTGTCCTCCTTTATAGTATTGTTTTATGTCTATATGTTCTTTTGTTTATGTATTGTACATGCAGAGAAATGCAAAAAAAAATAAACTTAACTTGTAACTTGTGATAATAAGATGGGCTTCGTCTTTATTCTTTCAACAGTCTAAGTCAGGCATGATGGTGACGTTTAGAACATTAAAAATCGTTTGTATTGAAGTTTAAGTACTTTTTGTAAACTGGATTAAATTATGACAAAATGTCTTATGCTGACAACTTTTCTTTTTAAAATTAGTTCGCATCGGATAAAGGAAAGAACATGGGCACCTGTCCAAGTGTCTCATTACATAAAATCCATGGGCTATCTACTTTAAGACAGATGTACTATGGACAAATAAACTGTAGATAAATTACTTTGTTTCATCATAAATGATTGAAGATTTCAGGTTCACCACCACGTGAATACCATCGTTTGGGATGGATCAAAATTGGTACTTATTACAATAAATGTGTAAATATTGAGTTGCGCTCAATCCGGCTGTGTGAGCAGTAATAACAAGTCCAGTAATTACTGCTTAGTCTAACTGACCTGCAATAATTTCATGTGTGTCGTGTTCGGTGACTTTCAAAGTTCCCTTTCATCTTTAAAGATCAGTTGTAAGTAAATTATACAGCGTTTAATTTAGTGCACCATTTTATGATTTTTGCCCAATATAATATTATATTTGTTAACGATTTTCTCTTAGACGCTGGATGAAGCAGTTATAGATGAACTCTGTAATACTTAATCTTTTCGACATTGTGAATTTTCCATTTTGGCATAGTGATTTCTGATGATATAATCACTCTCTTTATCAAACAAAACTCGGACAAAAGTAAGCTATCAAATTTCTGTCAAATTCCCATAAAGCTGTCAGATGTTGGCACCGTATCATCAACCAATAATATCAAGTAGACAAGATATAATCAAGCATTCATCGACAAATATTTCAAGAATGACCCACAATGTCTAGCCTAACATACCAGTGGCAAAGTAATCATTTTGATAATCAAACTATGAGATATCAATTGACTAAACCACGATGCTGATTAAAACAACCAAAAAGGCAAAAAGCGGGATTTACTTCTCCAAATGTAATGAAGGTATAAAGAAACTGATGGTAAACTTTAAAGAGTGTTCTCGGGTTTCCCGTTTCTCGAGTCTACCGGGAGATATCGTTACTCAAACCCATTATTCAATTATAGTACCACGTGCACTGTAAACCTATATATTTCGATTGATTTTTTACCGTTTTTTTAAACAACAATGATTGTCTTTGATCAACGCGTTAGAAAGGTACCGGTGTTTCAAATAAAGTCACCCTGCAACTTCTACATTGAAACAGTTTACCCTTTTTAAAACAACAAAGATTGTTTCTGATCACCGCGTTTGTAAGATATTGCAAATAATGTCAGCCTGTCTTTCTTTAAACCTTGAGTATATAGTCATAAAATTTTAAAGAAATCAAAATAATGCAAAACTTAACACTTAAAATAAGAAAAATTTAATCGTAACCGAGAAGCAACATATGATAATGTGATAAAAATATAATAAAAAAGATAAGTATGTATATCAGGAATAGCCACATTCAGAAAACTCAGAACACCAAAACATTAAAAAAAGAGAGAGGAAAAGGAAGCTTGTGTTTATAATGTGATAACATCAAAAATATAGCGAAAACTATTAACAAACATAGACTTGGAAGTGTTACCGCTATGAAACTGTCAGTGGCAAAACCTTAAATCCGCTAGGGTCTAGTGTTTACCATTCTCCTCACAATGACCGCTACAGGTTCTCGTTTGAAAAAAAAAACAATTACAAGTTAGACAAGCACAATGGCTAGTCTTAATTTTATAGCATGCCTTTTTATATTTCACTAAGGTCAATACACAACAGAATAAAGCATTAATTATAAAAAAAACGGTAATACATAGCTCTCTGGAGAATTGCGAATAGAATGTTATCTGAAATAATCACTTGGTAAAAAAGGGGTTGTTCAATAAAACAACTTCGTATCGTTTATTTAAGAGTCCATCATATTCATAAGTATGGTATACACATTAATATTCTATCCATGATGAAATCTCTTTTGTTGCTGCTTTCTTTTTAATTTGACAAAGAGTTCATGTAGCAAAATGGTCTAATTATAATAGTTATTCACAAAAAGTAAAATATGCATAAATATCGGGATTTGCCACGCACAGGACGCACAGCCTACCCAGCCAAAACGTAGCTCTAGGGGAAAATGGATTATGGATTTATAAGAAGATCCATATCAAAATATACACCACAAGCAGTTAACGAAAACAAAACGTGAAATATGCATATCAAGAGATGCCACATTGAGAAAAAACAGTCTCCCCACACAGTCAAGAATAAGAGAGCGAGAGAGCATGGATGAAAAAAATAATGTATTTAGAAAAAGAGACCACACACAATTAACAAAAATGAGAAACGAGTAGAGATTCCGAAGTGTAACCGCCTTGGAAAAGTCAATGGCATAACAATTTTCCACTTAAGGGTTTTAACTAATTCTAGTGCTTCAACCTTACACTTGCCACATGATGTTATTATATGAACACACAAGTTAAAGTTATCTTGGTGAATTAACTTCAAACCACCTATCGACTCGACAAAGTTATATGCATAAACACACAAAAATAATAAACATAAAATATATTCTAGTGTTGCATTTTTTATGTTATTCAACCAAAACCATCTGTTTATAACTTCGTCGCCTTATTATTACAATGTTCTAACTTACTTTTTTACAGTTTGGAGAAAATCGTCTTCAAAGTTTCAGATTTCTCTAAAACCTTCATATTCCACCGAATTTGCTCAGAAAAACAGCAGCGTGTGTGTTTTGATGAAGTCTATAAATTACATGAGTTTGTGTTTAGTCTTTATCTTTAACTTTTTAAAAATTCTCTACTTTCGGTTTAACCTAACCAGTGTTCTTGGACTAACCAGTACTAACCAATTTTCTCCGCAAGTAACTCGTCGCCTTATTATTACAATGTTCTAACTTACTTTTTTACAGTTACTTAGAACAGTGTAATCCTTACACGAGTGTGAATAAACCGCAAGATAGAACATTGTGTGAATCAACCAATTCTGAAACCATATTCAGATAGGTCTTTTTTCCACGATTACAACGGTATAAAAATCTCATTTTTCGAAAAATATCACTTAGAACATTGTAATAATAAGGCGACGACTTATTGAATTTTCAAAAATGATACCAATATTATTATAAATTGTGACAATTGTTATCATCATTTTTTAAAATACGAAATTTTAATGAATTGCCATGGACATGGATAAATTGTTTCCAACCAATGTTTTTCAAAACTAAAATTCAGTATAACCAATTGTCCACAAAACTTAACGAACCAAGCGTCAAATCGTTTGTTAAAAAATTAACAAATTTAATACACATTGATCTCATCTTCATTTCAATAATAATGATAATAATAATAATAATAATAATAATAATAATAATAATAATAATCTTCCGGTGAACATGGTTTAATATTAATATGAAAATACCGAATTGAAGGTTCCATGTCAACCGCCATATGCACACCATCGTTCGGGATGGTCAAAATTGTACTGTTTATTGGTGTAAATATGAAGTTGCGTTCCACTCGGGCCTAGGCGGCGTGGGCAGTAATATACATTTCCATTACTGTCCATGAACAGGCTCAATCAAACCGAGCTTGCAATATTTTCATATTTGTCGTGTTCTGTGGCTTTCAAAGTTCCCTTTTCATTTATTTTAAAACACTAAACACTAATGGTCTACACAATTTGCTCGTATCAAAAACGTAAGATTTTATTATGTTGGTTCATCTGTACTTGTGTAAAGGCAGGTGTCTGAGAGTCTAGAAAGTTTCTGTATCGTGGCCGGAAGACAGGAAGATAATTTGATAGAGGACAAGGATGTACCAATTATAGGGGAAATAGAACGGCGGAAATGTGTTGTCATCTAGAAAAGAAGTAGATTGTACGCGACACTCTAAATCGCTATATATTTTCATGGCCAAACAAAGCGATATTTTATCTGTACAGCAAATCTAGTTGCTGCAAGTGACATTCTCAATCGTCAAAATGAAATATTTTATCCGTACGGTCATATTTTGCATTGTGTGCGACATTCATATTTGTCATACGCTTGAAGGGCTCGCCACACTCCTCCCACATGTTCATCGATAAAAAGAAAATTATCAAAATCTCAATAATGACATAATGCCGTTCAATGAAACTTTGCACAAATATATGTAATTAATGTATCTTTATTTTGCATATGGTAAGACACGTTAGAACAGTAAAGAAAAATAGCAAGATCTAAAAATTCCTTTAATATCTATTTACGTAAATTCACAAAAACTAAACAACACAAAACATCATTTTAAATTCCCACATAAGTATTATGATACTGACAACAATTTATTGTGTCCTCGTGACTAACATATGTAGACTTTTTGAGATATTAGTAAAAGTGTGTTTGACCTTCAATTTCCTTGTCGCTTCCTGGTCGCGTAAACGAATGACAATCACTGATTTCTCTTTTAGTAGTTGAAAGTTTTTTGCAAACTACACAACATTTTCTTGTTATTATCATTGCACTCACGTGGGAATTAAAAATTATGTTTTGTATCGCTTAGTTTTTTTGAATTTATGTAAATAGAATTTTAAGGCATTTGTAGATCTAGCTTTTTTTCTTTACTTGTCTAACGCGTCTTACTATATGTAAAATTAAGATACATTAGTAACATTCATTTGTGCAAAGTTTCATTGAACGGAATTTCGATAATTTTCGTTTCATCAATAAAGAAGGTTGGGAGGGGTGTGGCGAGCCCTTAATCGTCAAGAAAAAGCAATTAATTTCATTGCATCGCTGAGTTCAGTCATAAAGCTACATGTTTCACCACTTCAAAGTCTGCATCTTAGGCTCTCGTCGTATATACTTCATAAACTTACAGGCTCGTGCGTCGTGCTGTTAACAAAATTGTTTTTGGACTGTTTTGTTTCGTTTTAGGTGGTAGCCGTACAGCAAAATACAACAACTTTAATGTTGAGTAATAAAATAGAAAATAAAAGCTTTTCTTGAGGTCGTAGCATATTTCTCCAACAACAGATCAAAATACCGAGCGGACAAAAACAACATTATTGTAAAATCTAGATGAAAACAATATACGGTCAGTCAATGTAGTATTAGAAATAGGAAACTTTTTTATCTCCGTCTGTTATTGGTTTGTAAAATTGCAGTTAAATAATCGCACATACTTAGTACATATATTGTCTACCTTCATAGAAATGTATAAATATATTAATGCGATTTTAAATGTTAAACATGTTGAGCATTGCTAATACGTTTCATTTAATAGTGGTTATTTTCTCCGTTTTTCTCCATATGGTTAAAAAAACAAAATTGTGTATTTATATAAATATTCATAGAAGATTTTAACGAACGTTAATTTCTAGATAGATAGAATAATTTCAACGTAACATGTAAAATAACATGGCATAAAATATTAAAATAAACAACAACAATATTACAACGTATAAATTAATAAAGCCATGTCACTCAACATTATATGTCGTCAAGGACAACACAAAAAGTCGGAATAAACTTCATTATTTCCAGTGTAGTCATTAAGATGAATTTCTCTGACTTAACATTGTAAATTATTTTATGTAATTAACATAAATTAATACATAGCATATCCTAGTTTTGTTTCTGATCAACACGGTACGTCTACTGAAAGCCAGATTTTGGTTATTATTGCACAAAAAGACTGATTACCCCTTTCTGGCTTTCAATAGAATGCACACTTGATGTTCGCTACCGTTTGCTTCCTATTTGCACATATTTAATGACTCATTTTTGACAACAATATCATTGTTATATTTTTACGGTAGCATAGTCCTATGGCTTATGTGCAATTTATACAAGCGGAGGTTTACAAGCGAACATAATTTTTTAAGGTAACGTCATCAGTTGTTATTATTAAAATGTCATTTGGAAATATAGGAACAAGTTTAAATAAAAAAATAAGCTACATTTGGGTAATAAACGGATGGTTTTAATGGAATAAACAAAGTGATAAGCCAGCAAAAATTATTTATTATAAGTTTAATAACAATTATTAATAAACAGCTACATCCCAGGAACATTTCCTTCTAGCCTTCCCTACATTTTAGATTATTTCTTAAAACTGAATCTTCAAAATCATTCCAATATGTACAACTATACATTTAATAAATATAACACTTTGTACTCGGTAAATATGCATGAGCTGATGCCTCCCGGATCCTCTCCAGAAACCTGACCAAGATATTGGAAGCTAATTGGATTGAGGAAAAAAGATATTATAAGTAATAAAAGGTCAAAAGTTTAAGAACGACGTCAGTTATGAAATATCGTTGAAATCTAGCCGTCGGCTGCAGTACTTAAGCAAGAATGAAGACGAGATTAGATTCTTAGCTATGATTGCTCCTAAAAGCTGATTCGTCTCGCTTTATTTTTTAATGTAATACGACGCACTCCATTTGTCTTAAGCCAATTCATGTTATTTTCTATACCTATGCAATTTACCTTTTTTCTCCTATGTGATCCTTAACTTAATGTTTCTCTGTCTGTCTGTCTGTCTGTCTGTCTGTCTGTCTCTCTCTCTCTCTCTCTCTCTCTCTCTCTCTCTCTCTCTCTCTCTCTCTCTCTCTCTCTGTCTGTCTCTGTCTCTCTGTCTCTCTGTCTGTCTGTCTGTCTGTCTCTCTCTCTCTCTCTCTCTCTAGGGCTACATGAAAACATGTCTGTCTGTCTGTCTGTCTGTCTGTCTGTCTGTCTGTCTGTCTCTCTCTCTCTCTCTCTCTCTCTCTCTCCCTCTCTGAAAATGGCCCCCAAAAATATTATGTAAATGGAAAACAAATATAGGTCCTATAATAAGCAATTTCTCAATATTTCAGCTTAAACATATTATTTCGTCGCCATCTTGGAAATAAATGCGCCGAGCTGTTTTGACCGGGCCCATTCTCTCACCAGAGGGCGTGCTACACAAGTTTCGCTTACACCTCTGTCAACGCCGGGAAAAGTAGTTCTCATACACGTGATATTCTATCGTCACACCGCAAAATAGTTCCCCGAAAATTTGGGTTAAAATATATCTTAAACATTGTTCTAAAAAAATAAAAATACCCATTTTCATTTTAAGTAAAATATACAGAGATCAAAATAATCTCACGAGCATTTTATTCATTATTTATATTTTGTACAAGAATCTTGTACATCGGGCGTTGACAGAGGTGTAAGCGAAACTTGTGTAGCACGCCCTCTGGTGAGAGAATGGACCGGGCCATGCGGTACGTCGCGACATTACTGGAAATATATGCGCACGCAAGTAGCCGGACTGAAACGAGCGTAGATCGGTGTCCCGCGGTATACCTAGGACTGATTCGGGACACCAATCAAGTGCAATTTCCTGATTCAATATTTAAACCTTGCTCAGCGGCCTTCAAACCTTCCACTTCCGTAAATTGCGATATTTTGGCCTTGGTTAGTAATTGGAGTAATTTGCCACCCTAACGAGAAGGTCATAATTAAACACACCAAAATATGTCACATGTGAATATTAAGCCATTTATAGGTTGACCAAGCTAAATTGGCGATGTTTACCATTATAAATAGAATGTAAACACAGGTTAAGATAAATTTACGCGTTAAAGTAATATTTTGCCAATTTATAATATATCTCCTCAATTGCAGAGTGGTTTACGCGTCCGTCTGACATAGGCCTAACTTTTTTACGTCACGGGTTCGATTTACACTGACACACTGCTTTTAAGGAAATATTTTTAACAGCTGTGCCCCAAGCACGGTCAACTGAAAATGGCTGCGTCGAAATTCCAAAGCTTGGCGAGGATTGTATCACTGGCGCTTGACCAGCCGCCCCACACCCTGCCAACCCTTAGTAATACGCCCTTTTTGTAGAAATGGTGTAAAGTCACTAATATTATTCCATTCTATCAAAACAATTTCAAAGTATTGTATGTATATTGCTTCAGTTAATATTATCGCAGATACATTTTTTATGTAAAAAATAAAATAAAAAAATAAAAAATATGTAAAAACAATGTTTCGAACCTGCAAACTGTAACAACGTTGCTAACATTGCATTTCCTATTGACTGCGTCTAAGACCACTCGGCTAATGGGACAAGTATTGGGAGCTTTTACGCTTGGTATTAAACAACGATAAAAATAATTCTGATCAGTGTTTATATGTATCGCCAATGTAAACACGCCAATGTAAACATTGCCAATTATATAAAACGATTTTACGCATTGAGCCGTGAATGTACTTTTGTATTTATAGATTTTTGGAATATTCCGCAAAATAGGGATGTTAGTTATTCCCATCATAGCTCATTATGTTGAAATTGTGCTGCTTTGTGACAAAAGGTTTCATGGCCGTGGCAGTAACGCTTCTGATTTCTTGTAATATGACCAAAGGGTTGTGTGTTCGAATCCCATGAAGAGATTTCAATTTTTTCTGTTTGTACTTTTTTATTCAATACATTCATCTAGACACCGACAAAAATGACATTAAACCGAACAAATTTCGAGTAAGCTTTCATCAAGCTAGTAGATAAAATGTCGCGATTGATGCTTACTCAAAACACATTATTTGGGCGATGCAAAACATTGTACAAAGTGGTTTTGAATTATGCAAATTATGAAAGAAAAGGAATGTAACAACAAGTGTTTACAGAACGCCAGGATTCACAATTGTCAACGCTCCTTTGGTACGGAGGAGTAAGGGGTCAGGGAAAGCTGCTCAACAAAAATATATTGTTAAAAATGGAATGAATGTGAACAAAATTTAAAGTGGGTTGCAAAATATAAAGATAAAACAGCTTAATACTATTACAATAATATCATATGAACTAAATAAAAATTATAAAAAAGAAATAAGACAAAAATAAAGTTACTTTTATTGGATTCGAACATGCAATGTTTTGCATCATTGACCGAGATCTTATCCACTGAGCTATTGCGTCGTAAATAAATATCTGCTTGTTTTAATGTCACATAAGTCAAGAGAATTAACGGTAACTCTGTAAAATGACGCACTTTACCTATTTAGTATAGTAAAAGTGGACTTGTCCGAAAGGTCACAGCTCACGGGTCAAAATCGAACTATACCTTTGTCCAATAGTAGTGCTAACATAACAACAAAACAGATTGTCACACTTCGCCGACGTTGACCATCATTTGTCGCACATTATCCAAAACGATCCGATAAATCTAGTAATATTAAATTTCAAATGTGTGTGAAGTTGGCTCTACGTTCGACGTTCGACATTCAAATTGCAGTTCGACGTTCGACGTGTAGACCTCCATTCTTGATCAAAGAATTTCACAAAAAAGTCGAATTCGTCACCATACAAGTTGATAAATGTCGACTCGTGCTTTGATTTCAGTTTGCTGGTATATTCTGTCCACACCAGTTTGGCCGGAGAAAATTCCTGTTTGCTCATTAAGTGGAATACTGTAAGGAGGGTCTCAAAAAAGGTTCCAGAGTAGGTTTGCAAAATTCTGTTAAAATTATCACTTTCTGTGAAACATGTAAACAAAATTGTCAGCCCATTATCGATTGTACAGGTATTTGATAAATGATGTCCATGAAATTGGCCACCCCATTTAGGCACTGCAAATGGCGCTCGAAGTGAACTTGAATGAGTAGTGTCTCGGCCGATTGTTTCAGTATTTGTACAAACCAAATCTGCAGGATCTTTAACAGACTGTTTTAGCAATTCTGTGTGGTTTTTGCTGCATTTTTGTAATTCATCTAATTTAACCGAGCGTTTGAATACATCAGACGTCGTTTTAGGTTTCTTTCCCTTTTTCCGCCAGATCTCCTCTGCAAGTTCTGCTTCATTAGCATTTCGTTTTCTTCTTGTTGTTTTTTTTGGCCCTGCAGCCTGGATACTCCGTTTCTTTGATTCGCGCATGAATTGAAGCTCGAAGAGCAATAACAACTTTTGCTGGTCGTTCATGTGGCTTCAGACCCATATCATGTTTTACCGATTTGAACCAATTTTCTACCGGAGCATTGGTGTCAGTTGTGCTAAGGGTCAACGCGTCATCATCATCCCTATTAATCAAAAGTGATGTCCACATTGGAAAAAGGTACATATTCTTATCCAGAAGTAAAGTTATGACCCTAGGACAGTAGTACTGATTTGCTTCAAAACTGTTTTTATTTGGAATTTCATCAATGCTGTTTTCAACATTTCTCTTCTCTCTTTGAAAGAACTCTTCGAACGGAGATGCTTCTTTGATTGTTAAGTTATCTACACATTCAAGAGGGTCTTCTGGTATTTCATTTCCTTCTTCTTCCTTTTCTGTATCATCTTGATCAGATTCACGCACTATTTGTCTGGAGATTTCTTCAATGGCAAGTTCAACTTCGGGTGTAAATTTTTCGCTTAAGAAAATGTATAGCATCTGGCGAAAGAGAAATTTTCCATTGTTTAGGGAAGCCGCTTGTTGTAGAAGTCTGAAGCATCTATATATAAATTTCTTTAACATTTTGGATATCTTCATTCCCAAACCTTTCAAGCTTCTGATAAAATCCCTCATTACATGTGCAGAACACAGATGATGCACTGTAAAATCAGGCTCAATTTCGTCTGTCTGTAAAATGGTCCAGCATTTTCGAAGGTAAGTTTTGATGGTTGCACAGTTAAACGTTTTCTGACAAGCCTGAATTATGCCCAGACTTTGATCGGTTTCTATTTTCTTCACTTTAATTTTATGCCCGGCACTAAAGGCCCTGTAGGCAGTGTTCAGGAAAAGCTCGATTCTTGGTATAGTATGTTGAGTACTAAGCATGTCTGCAACAGAAACCGAAGGTAGGCTCTCGTTTGGCTTCACCACAATCGAATATAAGTATGGTCTTTTCTGACTTCTAATGTTGTTTATAATGGATCCAGTAGAATCTATATAAATGTTTAATGTGTCTTGTCTGGACATTTTCCGTACTAGGTCTATTTGTTTTTCTGAAAACATTAGAATACAAAATGGATCTACACCAATTTCTCTAATGAACGGATCCCCTTCCTTATCAAACATTTCTTTTAATATCTGAACTTCAGCAATGCTGTTCTGGTGCAAGTTTTCTTTTTTGATTTCTTCATTAACAAGTTTCCGAAGGACTTTTTGGTTTGGTACTTTTGTGTAATTTCCATCTTGCATTTGTTCCGTATCTCCTTTTAAAATTTCATCGTAAAACACCTTAACTGAGGATGCATTCTCAATTTTTTTAGCAATTCGCCTCCTCTCCTCACCTTTCAGATTTCTTCTGTTTACTTCTTTTTCAGAATGAAATATGTGTCCTTTGATTTTATATCTTACATTTACCGTGTCTTCGTCTGTTGGCTCATCTTGGATGAGAAAGTCATATTGTGCTTGACAGTTGATTCCTACGCAGTAGGCACGAGCACTAAAAAATGGTGTGTTTATTTTTCTGCTCCTGGAAGAGCGAACATGTTGATACTTAAACCTTAAAACACATCCTTTGTGAGTTTCATTGGTTTTACCTGAGAAAATGTCAGTCCAAGGAGCTATAAGTCTCCTAAAATTTCTAGCTTCTTTACCGTATTTTGTGGACTGAGGCCTTATTTTCATCCAGTCATCCTTTTCAAGAACAAATTGAAATTCATCTTCTTCTTTTTGTTGGTATATCCTTTGCCTGACATCTTCATCGTCATCACTAGGTATTGTATTATCATTAAAGATAAGGTTGTGGTTTGCTGTTTTCCATTTTATTTCCTGATTAAAAGTCCCATCATTCAAATCAGCATTCTGAACATCTATGCACTGTTCAGCGTTTCTAAATTCATTTTCCAGTAGGAGTTCTTTCTCTGTATCAGCAGAACATTTACTTTCCAAATGTTTCCTATGTTTCTTCTTTGATTTTTTCTTCGCAGCTCTGTCTTTTTCACTAACCATATTCTGCATATAGTCATTTTCCAGTAGGAGTTCTTTCTCTGTATCAGCAGAACATTTACTTTCCATATGTTTCCTATGTTTCTTCTTTGATTTTTTCTTCGCAGCTCTGTCTTTTTCACTAACCATATTCTGCATATAGTCATTTTCCAGTAGGAGTTCTTTCTCTGTATCAGCAGAACATTTACTTTCCAAATGTTTCCTATGTTTCTTCTTTGATTTTTTCTTCGCAGCTCTGTTTTTTTCACTAATCATATTCTGCATATAGTCATTTTCCACTAGGAGGTCTTTCTCTGTATCAGCAGAACATTTACTTTCCATATGTTTCCTATGTTTCTTCTTTGATTTTTTCTTCGCAGCTCTGTCTTTTTCACTAACCATTTTCTGCATATAGTCATTATCCAGTAGGAGTTCTTTCTCTGTGTCAGCAGAACCTTTACTTTCCATATCTTTCCTATGTTTCTTCTTTGATTTTTTCTTTGCTGATCTTTCTTTTTCACTATCCGGAGTCTGCATATTGTCATTTTCCAGTTGGAATTGTTGCTCAGTGTCAATAGAAACTTTACATTCCATATGCTTCCAAAGTTTCTCCTTTGATTTTTTCCTAGCTGTTCTTTCGTTTTCACTATCCGGAGTCTGCATGTCTTTTCTAGAAGCCTGTTGTGTTGCTTGATTTTCACATATAAAGCTTTTTTCACCACGAACATTGTTGTACAAAACCTGAATGTTTTTTGGTTCCAATTCATATAGTTCTATTTTATCCTTGTCAAACATTGAAGCTTTATCACTATCATCTGATTCTTGATCATCTACATTTACAGTCTCGTCATTAGTGCACTGTTTGGCAGTTCCTCTATAATCATTTTTAAATTGGCATTTTTGCTCTGTATCACTTGAATCTTTGCCTATCATGTGCTTTTTATGTTTCTTTTTTGATTTCTTCATAGCTTTTTTCTCCATTTCACTGATCTGAGATTGCATTGATGTGCTAGTGGCCTTTTGTGTTTCCAGACTTTTATCTATAAGGGTTTTAGTTCCATTACCCTTGTTGTACAACAACATTTGTTTCCTGTTCATACTGTTCGCTTTCATCATTGTCAAACATTGAAGCTTTATCACACTCATCTGATTCTTGATCAACTGTTTTCTCAGTCGGTTTATTGATGTACTGTTTGGCAGATCTTCTATATTCATTTTCCAGTTGGCTTTTCTGCTCTGTATCAACTGAACCTTTACTTGGTATTTGCTTTTTTTCTGTTTTGTTTTCTTCTTTGTCTTTATCTCAATTTCTCTGGCCGTTGTATTCATGGTTTTGCTAGTGCTCTCATGTGTTGCTTGACCTTTATCAATTAAGTTTCGTTTATATTTGCCATTATTTGACAAAACTTGAATGTCATTTGTTTCGAATTCGTAGTGTTCTTTTTTATCCTTGTCAAACATTGAAGCTATATCACACTCCTCTAATTCTTGATCATTTATATTTTGAGTCTGTTCATTGATGCACTGTTTTGAAGTTCTTCTATAGTCATTTTCCAGTTGGCTTTCTTGATGAGTATCAATTGAAAAATTACTTGTCATGTGCTTGTTAAGTTTCTTTTTTGATATCTTTTTAGCTTTTTTCTCAATTTTGCTGACCTTACCTCGCATGATTTTGCTCGTGTCTTTTTGTGTTTCTTGACCTTTATCTATATGAGTTTTAGGTTCATTGCTCTTGTTGTAAAACACCTGAATGTCATTTGTTTCCAGTTCGTACAGTTCACTTTTATCCTTGGCAAATATTGAAGCTTGATTACACTCGTTTGACTCTTGATCAACTGACTTTTCAGTCTGTTCATTAGTGCACTGTTTTGAAGTTCTTCTATAGTCATTTTCCGGTTGGCTTTCTTGATCTGTATTAACTGAATCATTACTGGTCATCTGCTTGTTTTGTTTCTTTTTTTGATATCTTCTTAGCCTTTTTCTCTATTTTGCTGACCTTACCTCGCATGATTTTGCTCGTGTCTTCTTGTGTTTCTTGACCTTTATCTATAAGGGTTTGATTTCCATTGCCCTTGTGGTACAACACCTGAATGTCACTTGTTTCCAGATCGCATTGTTCACTTTTATCATTGTCAAACATTGAAGCTTTTTCACACTCATCTGATTCTTGATCAACTGATTTTTGGCAGTTCTTCTATAGTCATTTCCAATGTTGCATTCGTGTTCTTTATCAACTGAACCTTTTCTTGTATTATTGTTTCGTTGTTTTATTTTTAATGTGTTCTTAGCTTTTTTCTCCATTTCACTGACCTGTGTCTGCTTGGTTTTGCTAGTGTCCACTTGTGATTGTTCATACACCTCTGACTCTTGGTCAACTGTGTATATTCTCTGTGCATTTGTGTAGTGTTCTTTGTTATGCTCATACAGCGTAGCAGCGTCATTATCATTTTCAATCTTCCTTTTCTTCCCTCTAAGGTCATCTACAACATTTTTCAACCTTAGAACTTCTGTATTGATGGCCGGTTGTTTGCCACGTTTATGTCTCCTCATTATCAAAAGTGATTACTTCCTGAAAGGAAGAAAAAGAGGATTAGAGGTGCAAATGTAAAATCAATATATAAATACTTTAACTGACAATAACACTTTGCTTAATTAATTAAATATAATTGCGTGAAGTTTCTAATTTACATGCTCTTTTACGATAGTCTTACGTACACAATACCCGCTAAAAATCGCGCAGGCAATAACATGTACCAGTACGCAAGCAACTAGCTCACACGCTCTTGCATACTTTATTTTTGTTTGCCTAGGACAGCCTTAAATTATGTTTCGTTTGCAGTTTTCAAACGTCTACTTTCTATAAAGTCTAAGAAAATAAAAACAGTAATCGTGTAACAAGAATTGGCCAAGCTTGATTTATAAGGATAACGTTATGACTTCTTTTCATTTAACATTATTATCTAAGCTGAAGCTGTTGTAGTTGGCGATTGAAGTCTCTAAATAATTGCCGTTAGCAGTTTTTAAGCTCATACTTTGACATCGCCGTTAACGCATCCCGCTCCCCTCCATGGTTGTTCTTATAATACGCCCTGTCTTCGACGGGCATTTAAAACTCACTTATTTAGATTTTTTCGTGTTTCTCATGCAAGGTTGCACAAAAAGATTACCTTTCGCGAAAACATGTTGCGAGTGCGCGTGTTCTCGCGGCCTCACATAGTGTTCTCACGACTCGGAATAGTGTTTCGTTATCTCTCACTGTTCACATGGCGAAGAAGCGATCGTTTAAACAGAACACCGTACATTTTTAAATGTGTTAGATGTACAACAAAGACAGGCGAAAAATGAAATAAAAAAAGAAACTCAATTATTCCAATATTTTGTCGTCAAGTTGCCAGCCTAGCAGCCTGGCAGCATGAAGTTATTAGCCTAGCAAACTGGCAACATTGAAGAGAGAAGTAGATAGGGTGACGGATGTAGTGTAATTTTCTTCACTCCAGGTTAAATTTATTCGAAACTTTCATAAAAACTTTTTGTACTTTTACGCAATTTTACATTCATGCGATAAAAAGAGATAAAAAAACATTTGCTGTTTTTCGGCGTTAGCTGTCTAAGCTCACTTTTGACCTAGTTTTTCTACCAATTAAATGTTGTAAATAAAACTTATTATGCAGCGGGAAAATCAAATAGATTGTTTCGATTGGTTGTTAGTGGGTGTTTTTTACGATTACCGTTACGATTTTAATATTGTGCGTTAGTATTAACCTGACACTCACATGTTCGGGCATTTTCGTTTTTTTTTAAAGCGATAATTGTATCGAAGAAAAATATATTTATGGAATAAATAACAAGTTAAGTCATTTGGTGGCTTAATTACGATTATATATGGAATATTCGTGGGAGTCGGATAAACACTTCGTACAATACACAGTGTAAAACGACAGAGAAGTGCAGATATTTCTAGTTCTTTCTGGTTCCTTTCTATTTCATTTGATACTGATTGTTAATTTCAAGCCCACAAACAAAAATATTCTATGGTGTAATGGTTAGCGCACTCCCCTCGCAAGCGGAAGGCCCCGGGTTCAATACTCGGGAGGAGCACTTTTTTTAAAGTTAATTGAAGTAAAAGTTGTTATTCTTTATATTTATTATATTTCAAGAACATGTTTTCATCTTGAGTTCTAACTCTACAAGAGGTTTTTTTCACTGAAACTGAATAAATGTCAATCAAGACTTAATGTAAGACATTGCTTCCTTAATCGACGTATTATCGTCAAACGAAATTGTTGAACCAGCTTCAACATTTTTTCGGACAGACACTTTCAAGGAAGTTATGGGGTTTCCATGACTCGGTCGCTTAATCCCTACGCCATACTTTTAACGCAGGGATGGTTCGTCAACTGCTATTACAAGTAAAATTAAATTGCTTAATGGTGTCTGATTCCCCACTCTATATTTCTTTCTTTTTTATCCATAAAAATCTTTTCCATCAACGCCGTTTATCTTTTTTAAAGATATTTCTTGTTTATGATTTACTGATTTTCAATTTTCGCATGTTGAGAAAAAATAACATGAAATAAATTTTAAAAAAAATGTGCGTCTTACACGATATTTGAAAATCACGCTTAAAACCTATTTCAGTCACGCCTTAAACTTCTCTCTGCCAGGCTGCCAGGCTGCTAGACTGACAGTCTGCTAAATGGAAGTCTTAAATGTACGCACAAATCTCACGTCAAAATTACATTTTCTCATGAAGTCAGTTAATTTTATTTTGCTTATTTTCGACATAAACTTTTACGCGATTTCCTTTTTTCAGCGGTCAAAGTAATAATCTTATTTATTTAGGACTGTGAAGTTGGCTCTACGCCCTACGTTCTACGTCCTCCATACAAATCTATTTCTACGTTCTCCATGCAACAGTCCTACGTCGTACGTTCATTTCTACTGTCGAACCAGCTCTACGTCCTACGTTCATCCCTACAGTCGACCCAGCCCAACGTCCTACGTTCATTCCTACAGTCGGGGTTGAAATTCTGGATCCAACCATGTATGAATTGTTTGGCCAGAAAATTATTTTACATACCAGAAGAGACCTCATCAAAGCAATCCAGGTTAAAGCGAAAGACGTAAGGCTCCAATCCGAGGCTGGTCTCGGTTTCTGATATTTATTTCATTAAAAGAGGGCCTTATGTAAATGTAAACATATATTTTTCGAGGGTTTAAATTCTGATTCAAACCATGTATAGAATTTTTGACCAGCTAAGAAGACTGTGCAGATCCGAGCCTCAGTAATTGAGGTTATATGCAGAATATGGATTTGTTCTGTCGTCAAACATTACGCAGAATGCACTGCTGGATATTCAAAACATGCATAAAATCGAATTTTAAAGAATCAAGAAGGCCGCCAGGCTTCGAAAACTTTAAAAAAGCTAGTTCTTGTTAATATTTTGCTTATTCTACCCTGAAATGTACATTGCATGCTGGAAAAAATAAAATTCAAGCCGATTTAAGATAAACATAAATAATGATAAATATTAAGTTTATTCCGCTAGGCCGCCAGGCTTCGAAAACTTAAAAAAAAATCAAAGCTAGTTCTTGTTGATATTTTGCTTATTCACCCATGAAATGTACATTACATGCTGAAAAATCGATTTCAAGACGTTTTTAAGATAAACATAAATTATGATAAATATTAAGTTTAGGCCGCTGGGCTTTGAAAAGTTAAAAAAATCACAGCTCGTAGTTCTTGTTGACATTTTACTTAATCATCCCTGTAATGTACATTTACAAAGAGTGCATGGACATAGGACTAGGTCGACTGTAGAAATGAACGTAGGACGTAGGGCTGGATCGACGGTAGGGATGAACGTTGGACGGAGGGCTGGGTCGACCGTAGAAATGAACCTAGGACGTAGGGCTGGGTCGACCGTAGGGATGAAGGCAGGAAATAGGACTAGGTCGACTGTAGAAATGAACATTGGACGTAGGGCTGGGTCAACGGTAGGGATGAACGTAGGACTGGGTCGACCGAAGGGATAAATGCATGGACATAGGATTTTGTCGACTGTAGAAATGAACGTAGGACGTAGGGCTGGATCGACAGTCATAGTAGCCCAGTAGCCACAGCAGACTAGCAGCCACAACAGCCCAGCAGCCACAACAGCTCAGCAGCCATAGCGACAAGCAACAATAAAACAGAATAAATTCGTTATGTTATTTTTCGCAGCTGTTCTAATCCATTAAAATAATATCAAATAAATTAAATAAAACTAGATTTATGGCATTTTCGTATTAATTGACATATCACTAGAATGAAGAAAAACAAATTAGTTGAATTTATATCCCCCGCCGAGTACTGGTTATTTCTAACACAAAAGTTCAATGATCATAACTCAAATATAAATAGTATTATCAGGAGATGACAGGAACAAAACGACGATATGCGCATCTCCGCTTTGTATTATGGTTCCCATAAAGTTTCGTTGAAATCCATCCAGCTGTGGCAGAGAAATAGCGCGAAAACAAATACTTCTCTATTTGCATAATGCATGGGATGTCAAAGGGCCATAACTCTGTGCTTAACGGTCTGACCGGAACTAGACGACGACATGCGTATCTCCTCTTGGTATTGAATGTTCCCATAAAGTTTCTTTGAAATCAATCTAGCTGTTTAAGAGAAATAGCGCGGAAACGAATACTGCTCTTTATGCAAAATGCATAAGTTATCAAAGGGCCATTACAATATGTTAATAAATAAGTGATTTATATTAGCCCTGTTATTTGTCCGAGGGCAGTCGTATTGGCCCGAGGCCGAAGGCCGACGGCTAATACGACTGACCCGAGGACAAATAACAGGGTCAATATCAAATCACTTATTTATTGACAATTTTATTAAATAACCACAAGTATTTGATCCAAGCCAGAAAATGCGACCGTCACCCTAAAGTTTTTGTCAGCCAGGGTGTAAGGCTGCTAACTTTACGCTACCGGGCTGCTTGGATACTGGGCGGACAACTTTACGCTGCTGTGGCTGCTAGGCTAGTGGGCGGCCAACTACACGCTGCTGTCGCTGCTTGGCCGCTGGGCGGCCAACTTCACACTGCCAGGCTGTAGGCTGCTGGGTGGCCAATTTAACGAACACAAGTCAGGGGTTTGTTAGACCGTATATGTCACAAAACTTATTTGTCGCACGTGTGATATATTCGGTCGAATACGTGACACGAGTGAATATTTTCTGTCGAATACGTTTCACCCTTCAGCCGAATTTGGGACATATAATGTGACATATTCGGTTGGAGTTAGTTTTTTCACGCTCATCAAAACGTATTTGTCACTTATCAAAAATTTCTCAAATAATGAAAACGGTGTATATAAATAGAATATAGAATAATATTATCATCTTGCAACATAGCGACAACACGATCATGCTAGATTTTACGTCTAATGGTGTGGTGTTCTTTTAATCACTGTCGATAGCGAAATTGTGGCAGCGACAGGATATTGGTAGATTTTTTCCTGTAAACTGTTATATGATTTCAAAAGTATGTAGTTAAAATATACTTCTAATGGTGCGGTGCCCTTCAAAATAACTGAAGTTATGTCATTATCATGTTTCTTAAATTAAAAAAAAATAGGATCTTTGCATAAGTGCGCTTCTATGCTAGCCGTACATGGGCCTCAGCAAATGTAAAAACGTAAATTCAAATATTATATGTACATGTATCTCTGTATTGTACAGATACATGCATTTATCAGTTATCTTGTTAGACAAATGCGAATTGATTGCGCCAACACACGCGAACCCAATATTCCGTTAAACGAAAAACCGCAGGAACAGCCGGACTAGCGGTGAACGAGGCGGGGGGTGACTTTAGAGACGCAGTTGCGGCGAACCTTTCAGCCTCATCGTCATCGGTTGAGGGCCCAGCAAATCAAGATCGACTAAGGGGACGGCGAATGCCTTTGAATAAATATGTAATATTTTTATGAGAATGGAAATGCCAAAGATATTCCTCCGAGAAATAGGAATTTCTAGTTCCGAAGAATCAGAATAGAATAGCTTTTGTAATTAACTAATGAGAAAACTTTGCTTGGTCTTGATTTAGTTTATACAAATTTGTTGGAAACAACCCTTCGATTTTTAGTGTTTTCCTTTCTCAAACCTCGATCTCTCTTCTCCGTGACACTTGTCCATATGAACCGATAAAACGTTAAAAGCATGAAAACATTCACATAATATAATGGATATCTCTCAATTTACATACCTATGTCTTCTTAAATTCTTGGCATCTGCTCAGTGACATCAATTACGATACAAACGCCGACAGATAACAAAGGCGCGTAACCCACGTAAAACCTACTATGGTAAAACCCGTTATATCGCAATCGAACGTGTTTCGTTTAAATTTTATCGGATCTTGAATATGGCGCCTGATCATCTTTCAAGAATATTTTATTTATCCAATGTTGAATGAAACAGAACGGATTAAAAAAAATGTCAAACGTAGAACTGGTTTTGAATGTCGAACGTCGAACTGCATTTTGAATGTTGAACGTCGAACTGATTTTGAATGTCGAACGTCGAACTGCATTTTGAATGTCGAACGTCGAACTGGTTTTGAATGTCGAACGTCGAACTGCATTTTGAATGTCGAACGTCGAACTGGTTTTGAATGTCGAACGTCGAACTGCATTTTGAATGTCGAACGTCGAACTGGTTTTGAATGTCGAACGTCGAACTGCATTTTGAATGTCGAACGTCGAACTGGTTTTGAATGTCGAACGTCGAACTAGTTTTTAATGTCGAACGTCGAACTGAATTTTGAATGTCGAACGACGAACTGGTTTTGAATGTCGAACGTCGAACTGCATTTTGAATGTCGAACGTCGAACTGATTTTGAATGTCGAACGTCGAACTGCATTTTGAATGTCGAACGTCGAACTGGTTTTGAATGTCGAACGTCGAACTGCATTTTGAATGTCGAACGTCGAACTGGTTTTGAATGTCGAACGTCGAACTGCATTTTGAATGTCGAACGTCGAACTGGTTTTGAATGTCGAACGTCGAACTGCATTTTGAATGTCGAACGTCGAACTGGTTTTGAATGTCGAACGTCGAACTGCATTTTGAATGTCGAACGTCGAACTGGTTTTGAATGTCGAACGTCGAACTGCATTTTGAATGTCGAACGTCGAACTGGTTTTGAATGTCGAACGTCGAACTGCATTTTGAATGTCGAACGTCGAACTGGTTTTGAATGTCGAACGTCGAACTGCATTTTGAATGTCGAACGTCGAACTGGTTTTGAATGTCGAACGTCGAACTGCATTTTGAATGTCGAACGTCGAACTGGTTTTGAATGTCGAACGTCGAACTGCATTTTGAATGTCGAACGTCGAACTGGTTTTGAATGTCGAACGCCGAACTGCATTTTGAATGTCGAACGTCGAACTGGTTTTGAATGTCGAACGTCGAACTGCATTTTGAATGTCGAACGTCGAACTGGTTTTGAATGTCGAACGTCGAACTGCATTTTGAATGTCGAACGTCGAACTGGTTTTGAATGTCGAACGTCGAACTGCATTTTGAATGTCGAACGTCGAACTGGTTTTGAATGTCGAACGTCGAACTGGTTTTGAATGTCGAACGTCGAACTGGTTTTGAATGTCGAACGTCGAACTGCATTTTGAATGTCGAACGTCGAACTGGTTTTGAATGTCGAACGTCGAACTGCATTTTGAATGTCGAACGTCGAACTGGTTTTGAATGTCGAACGTCGAACTGCATTTTGAATGTCGAACGTCGAACTGCATTTTGAATGTCGAACGTCGAACTGCATTTTGAATGTCGAACGTCGAACTGCATTTTGAATGTCGAACGTCGAACTGGTTTTGAATGTCGAACGTCGAACTGGTTTTGAATGTCGAACGTCGAACTGGTTTTGAATGTCGAACGTCGAACTGGTTTTGAATGTCGAACGTCGAACTGGTTTTGAATGTCGAACGTCGAACTGGTTTTGAATGTCGAAAGTCGAACTGGTTTTGAATGTCGAACGTCGAACTGGTTTTGAATGTCGAACGTCGAACTGCATTTTGAATGTCGAACGTCGAACTGGTTTTGAATGTCGAACGTCGAACTGCATTTTGAATGTCGAACGTCGAATTGGTTTTGAATGTCGAACGTCGAACTGCATTTTGAATGTCGAACGTCGAACTGGTTTTGAATGTCGAACGTCGAACTGCATTTTGAATGTCGAACGTCGAACTGGTTTTGAATGTCGAACGTCGAACTGCATTTTGAATGTCGAACGTCGAACTGGTTTTGAATGTCGAACGTCGAACTGCATTTTGAATGTCGAACGTCGAACTGGTTTTGAATGTCGAACGTCGAACTGCATTTTGAATGTCGAACGTCGAACTGGTTTTGAATGTCGAACGTCGAACTGCATTTTGAATGTCGAACGTCGAACTGGTTTTGAATGTCGAACGTCGAACTGCATTTTGAATGTCGAACGTCGAACTGGTTTTGAATGTCGAACGTCGAACTGCATTTTGAATGTCGAACGTCGAACTGGTTTTGAATGTCGAACGTCGAACTGCATTTTGAATGTCGAACGTCGAACTGGTTTTGAATGTCGAACGTCGAACTGCATTTTGAATGTCGAACGTCGAACTGGTTTTGAATGTCGAACGTCGAACTGCATTTTGAATGTCGAACGTCGAACTGGTTTTGAATGTCGAACGTCGAACTGCATTTTGAATGTCGAACGTCGAACTGGTTTTGAATGTCGAACGTCGAACTGCATTTTGAATGTCGAACGTCGAACTGGTTTTGAATGTCGAACGTCGAACTGCATTTTGAATGTCGAACGTCGAACTGGTTTTGAATGTCGAACGTCGAACTGCATTTTGAATGTCGAACGTCGAACTGGTTTTGAATGTCGAACGTCGAACTGCATTTTGAATGTCGAACGTCGAACTGGTTTTGAATGTCGAACGTCGAACTGCATTTTGAATGTCGAACGTCGAACTGCATTTTGAATGTCGAACGTCGAACTGCATTTTGAATGTCGAACGTCGAACTGCATTTTGAATGTCGAACGTCGAACTGCATTTTGAATGTCGAACGTCGAACTGCATTTTGAATGTCGAACGTCGAACTGGTTTTGAATGTCGAACGTCGAACTGGTTTTGAATGTCGAACGTCGAACTGGTTTTGAATGTCGAACGTCGAACTGGTTTTAAATGTCGAACGTCGAACTGCATTTTGAATGTCGAACGTCGAACTGGTTTTGAATGTCGAACGTCGAACTGGTTTTGAATGTCGAACGTCGAACTGGTTTTGAATGTCGAACGTCGAACTGCATTTTGAATGTCGAACGTCGAACTGGTTTTGAATGCCGAACGTCGAACTGCATTTTGAATGTCGAACGTCGAACTGGTTTTGAATGTCGAACGTCGAACTGCATTTTGAATGTCGAACGTCGAACTGGTTTTGAATGTCGAACGTCGAACTGCATTTTGAATGTCGAACGTCGAACTGCATTTTGAATGCCGAACGTCGAACTGCATTTTGAATGTCGAACGTCGAACTGCATTTTGAATGCCGAACGTCGAACTGGTTTTGAATGTCGAACGTCGAACTGCATTTTGAATGTCGAACGTTGAACTGGTTTTGAATGTCGAACGTCGAACTGCATTTTGAATGTCGAACGTCGAACTGGTTTTTAATGTCGAACGTCGAACTGCATTTTGAATGTCGAACGTCGAACTGGTTTTGAATGTCGAACGTCGAACTGCATTTTGAATGTCGAACGTCGAACTGGTTTTGAATGTCGAACGTCGAACTGCATTTTGAATGTCGAACGTCGAATTGGTTTTGAATGTCGAACGTCGAACTGCAATTTGAATGTCGAACGTCGAACGTAGAGCCAACTTCACACACATATTTCAATTAGTTTATTTCAGTTTGTTGGATTATTGTGTGTTGGAATAAACGTTGTGAAAATGTTGATCTTAAACAATTTATGCATTGTACATGAGAAAAAAACGTATCTGTGTTTATTTTTCGCAAAACAATGATAAATTGCCAAATTTCTGGGGTCGCGAACATTGCAATTGGTGAAAACTCGCTAAAATTTCAAAAATGAAATTTTCAGGGAATACTTATTGCCACCTAGATTTTAGTAAAGAAATGAATTTAGCTAAGAATGTACTAATGTTTGCAAGCTCAATTTAGTCTAATTCATGTTCTATTTACCAAGCACATACTAAACCAAAAGAAAGGCCGTTTGCATTAGAACTTAAATGTCGAGTTTTGAAAAGGCACATCAAAATGTTTTGACTTCATACCGAGAGTAGAACCTGGAAGTAAGATTTCCTTGAGTTTCTTGAAAACCCTAACATTATTTTGACGAATAGGCACCAAACATTATAGACCAGCATATACTTATTTCAGGTATGGATTGGTATATTGCCCATGAATTTCAGAGTTCTCATGCAAACGGCTATTCTTTTGTCTTAGTATGTGCCTGGTAATTAGAACATGAAGTAGACTTATGTGTACTTAAACTTACATTTGACAGCGCTGCATCAAGAGCATTTAAAATCAGGGCCAGACTCATTTCGGAACAAAAACGAATTAAAAAACTACAATCTCCATACCCACTTGGTTTAAATGATAATATTTATCAGGAAGGCAGCATTTCTAAAACTCCCGATTATGACGTCTTTGAATTTCTTGAATTACGCAAAAGAAAATCGATGTCGCACGGAAGCAGAACTAATGGAAACATAAAAAGAAAATCACGTATTCGTTGTTCTATTCATGACCTACATATTATTTTAAAACAATCTGGCAGACACGCTATGCTATCTAGGTTGGCTTCTCTTTCTGTATCAAGTCTGCAGAAACTGGATGAGGAAGCCGACGACATCGTCATAAAAACCCATCCATTTTACGAGGTTGCTAGTCTGATTCAGTGTTATACTCTGCATGTTCTCAGGCCACACATTGACTTGGAGTCTGACCATAAAAGACATTTCCTTAAAATTTCTTTTTTAAATAAAGGAATAGATTTTAATTGAATCGCCTATGGTTTGTTATAAATACAACAAACCAACTAAAAATACAATTTTTAATTACAATAAAATTACCCCTGATTTACAGATAAATGATTATACACCAAAATCTTGAGAGTGTTTAACTTCTAAATATTGCTATAAGTCTGTCGGTCATATTGTTACCGGTGATCTTAATGTAATCAAAGACTCTAGAATTCGAAATTTAATTTTCTAACGGTCCCAAATATAAAATTCCATCCAAAATTGATTTTAATACATGCCGTGCAGAAATTGCTGAGTCTTTAAACCTATTTTGCAATAAATGGTGCAAAAGAGAACATGCTGAGCCTAATACACTTTTTAATCGGAAACAACACATATTCAAAATAATAGACACTCGTATATCATTTTATGAAAGAAACATTGCTTTATAACCACCTTGACCTCGTTTTAACATTTGAAAAAAGGAATTCAAGACTTTCATAACAAATTTGTTTTAACACCTGCTGATAAGGATTCTAATAATGTAATTATAGTGTGACGGGTACACTATATTAATATTCAAATTGAAGAACTGAACAGCACTAATGCCTATATACTGACTTCATCTGAGAGTGATATTGTTACTGCACACACTCTACAAATTACAAAATTTAGAATCAGTACAAAGTACCTACTATGTATTAGTTGCCTAAAATGCATAAAACACCGTACAAAGCAAGATTTATTGCTAACTCTAGTTCTTGCACTACTACTTAATAATCCGTTCTCTTAACTTCTTGTCTTACAGCTATTAAATAACGTGTAATAAGGTTTTGCGATAAGGTTTTTGAAACTTTTGGCAAAAATTTATTTTGGTCGATTAAAAATTCAAATGACGTTTTCGAAAAAACTTAAATCAAATAACTTTCAGGCGTTCTGTTTGTCTACTTATGATTTTACAACTTTATATACCTCGCTCCCTCATAATTAAATAAGAGACAAGCTAACCAGTCTCATTGAAAAAAACGTTTGCTAGAGAAAGTAAAACCTTCATCGCTTGTAATGAACATAGAGCATGTTTTACTGTTGGTTCTTATGATAATTATACTCTATGGACTTGTCAAGACCTAATAAAGTCGCTAACTTTCTTACTGGATAATTTTTATGTTAGATTCGGTACCTCTATTTATAAACAAGTAATAGGCATCCCAATGGGTACTAATTGTGCACCCTTTGTTGCTGATCTGTTTTTATACTGTTATGAAAGAGACTTTATGTTATCTCTTTCTACCGAACATCAAGATGGTATTATTACAGCTTTAAACAACACCTCGAGGTACCTTGATGATTTATAAAATATAGATAATAACCATTTTCCTTTACTGGTTAATAAGATCTACCCTAAAGAACTACAACTTGAGGCGAAAACTTCAAAAAAGCAAGCAAACTTTCTCGATGTAAATCCTTCAATTGAAAACGGTTATGTCACTACTAAAATATATGATAAAAGAGATTACTATAATTTATTTTAATATAGTAAATTTTCCGTTTTTAGATGGCGATGTTCCCCGTGCAACATCTTACGGGGTTTATATTTCACTGAGCTTGCAACGATATCAATGATTTCAATGAACGTTATCTTTGCATTACAGAAAAACTTTAAAAACAAGGTTATCGTTATCACAAATTAAGAAACACATTTTGTAAGTTTTATCGTCGATACCAAGATCTAATTCATAAATACAGGTGCAGTTTAAATCAATATTGCAATAAAGTATATCACAGCCAGTTTTTAGCTCACCTGAGCACGAAGTGCTCATGGTGAGCTTTTGTGATCGCCTGATGTCCGTCGTCCGTCGTCCGTCCGTCGTCAACTTTTTCTTCAAACAACTTCTTCTCCTGAACTCCTGGGCCAATCTTGCTGAAACTTGGCAGGAATGTTACTTGCATGAAGCTTTACCAAAATTGTTCAAATGGTTCCAGTCCATTGCCTATCAAGGTCACAGAGAATAAAAATATATTTTGAACATGAAATTTTTAAAAATCTTCTTCTCTGGAACCGTAAGGCCTAGAACTTTGATATTTGGTGTGTAGCATCACCTAGTGGTCCTCTACCAAGATTGTTCAAATTATAGCCGTGGGGTCAAAATTGGCCCCGCCCGGGTGGGGTCATGTGTTTTCCTTATAAATATATAGCAACAATTAAAAAAATCTTCTTCTCCAAAACCGCAATGGTTAGAAGTTTGATATTTGGCATTTAGCATCCTCTAGTGGAACTCTACAAAGATTGTTCAAATTATTTCCCTGGGGTCAAAATTGGCCCCGCCCCAGGGTTCACTTCATTTTGCATAGACTTATATAGGAAAAACTTATAAAAAATCTTCTTGTCTGAAACCACAAGGCCTAGAACTTAGATATTTAGCATTTAGCACCCTCTAGTGGAACTCTACAAAGATTGTTCAAATTATTTCCCTGGGGTCAAAATTGGCCCCGCCCCAGGGGTCACTTCATTACATAGACTTATATAGGAAAAACTTTAAAAATCTTCTTGTCTGAAACCACAAGGCATAGAGCTTAGATATTTGGCATTTAGCATCCTCTAGTGGAACTCGACAAAGATTGTTCAAATTATTTCCCTGGGGTCAAAATTGGCCCCACCCCAGGGGTCACTTCATTTTACATAGACTTGCTTAGGAAAAACTTTAAAAAAAACTTCTTGTCTGAAACCACAAGGCCTAGAGCTTAGATATTTGGCATTTAGCACCCTCTAGTGGAACTCTACAAAGACTGTTCAAATGATTTCCCTGGGGTCAAAATTGGCCCCGCCCCAGGGGTCACTTCATTTTATATAGACTTATATAGGAAAAACTTTAAAAATCTTCTTGTCAGAAACCACAAGGCCTAGAGCTTAGATATTTGGCATTTAGCATCCTCTATTAGAACTCTACAAAGATTGTTCAAATTATTTTCCTGGGGTCAAAATTGGCCCCTCCCCATGGTTCACTTCATTTTACATAGACATGCTTAGGGAAAAACTTTAAAAACCTTCTTGTCTGAAACCACAATCTGAGAGTACTTTTGTACTCAGGTGAGCGATATAGGGCCATCATGGCCCTCTTGTTTATGGAGATTTAACTTATAAACTTATTAATAAGAAGATAAAAGGCAATGTTAATTTCTCCCGGTTATTCGTAAAAACAAACTGTAAATTTAAGAAGAAAGATTACCAACATGATATTTTACAGCGCAGGATGCCTATTGATGAACCCTTCTACAGTTGATCATTATGCTTACCTCTTTGGTTGCACGACGTAGGCAGGAGTTTAAGAGTTTATAAAGATTTATGGGGAAATCTTCTTAAAAGAACCTAGAAGCTCGATTTGTTTCTTTTATCCCTGTCGTCGTGCTCTTGTTGATTTTACCCCAGGAGCTCTGGTCCCGGTAAGATCATTGTGTACCCGCCCTTTGGCTTTGCAAAGCTATTCGATTCTTATGTTTGTGTGATTTTGCATGCAACATTGTTCGGCCTATAAGTGGGTTGGAGTTGTTTCACCAAGACAACTTGTATTTGTTTTATGATATGAGAACCTGTTGGGGCAAGTGTGAGGTTGGTGCACCCTAGAACCTGGTTTAAACCTCCAGTGGCAATTTGATTTCGCACTGAACGTTCCAAGGCGGTAACCCCTCGGGTTCTCATTTTTGTTAATTGTTAGTGGTGTCTCTTTTGAAAATGATCATTTTATTAACCATGCTCTCTCTCTCTCTCTCTCTCTCTCTCTCGCTCTCTCTCTCTCTCTCTCTCTCTCTCTCTCTCTCTCTCTCTCTCTCTCTCTCTCTCTCTCTCTCTCTCTCTCTCTCACAGGACGCCAAAATATCCCAATTTAAGTTGTGATATTTAAATAGATGGAACAGAATTATAAAAATAACATTGGACTAATTTTAACAGTTGAGAACCTAACAAGAAAGAAAAAAAACTACCGACTAACATGATATTATATAGCCGAGATGAACTTTATGTCATCACTGAAAATAAATGAAATAAAGGCAATTTATCAAAAAATGCAAACGTCTTCTGTCAAAAAAGTTATTATGATTTTGCATAAAATATTGGCAACCTGATTTAACGATCGGTATATTTGTCTTTTGTAAGGGCGTATTATCTTGTATTATTTATTGTCTTTGTGCAACACATTTCAGTGATATATTGTTTTATTGTCGAGTCTGAACAATATTAGCAATAAGATAAGTGATCACAATACTGTCAGAATATTTAATAGATGGAGATATTTATTGTTGGTACTCCAGTTTGGCTGATTGCAGAACAAACCACCAGTTTGACTATTCCAACGCTTGGTGCTAATATAACTAAACAACTGTAATAAAATGTAAGTTTAAATACCTCTTACAACGTTACTGAAACAAAATAAATTTGCTCTATTTTGGGCTGTCCTCTTTTATAGTATTGTTTTATGTCTATATGTTCTTTTGTTTATGTATTGTACATACAGAGAAATGCAAAGAAAAATAAAGTTAAACTTAACTTGTAACTTGTGATAATAAGATGGGCTTCTTCTTTATTCTTTCAACAGTCTAAGTCAGGCATGATGATGACGTTTAGAACATTAAAACTCGATTGTATTGAAGTTTAAGTACTTTTTGTAAACTGGATTAAATTATGACAAAATGTCTTATGCTGACAACTTTTCTTTTTAAAATTAGTTCACATCGGATAAAGGAAAGAACATGTAAACGTTTGAACATTTTTTGCAATAGAATACCTTGTAAAAGTGGGATACGAAAAGGGTTTCGGACTTTTAACACGATGGTATGATTATATGGTGCTTTACATTTTATTATATTGCTTGAAGCAAACCTATCCATACCCTTCGCTGCAATGTAGTTACGTCTCGTATTTATATAACAAATATTTCTGCTCTTCTACTTCTAACATTCTGTTCATGCATTGTATCTTAATCAAACAGATCATTAGGTGTGCTCTTGTCTCATTCACACGTTTACGCAAGCTTATTTTGAACAATCGAAGTATGAGCGTAAAACTGTACCCAAAACTTGAAAAGCATTTTACTTCTCTTTTTTTATTTCGCACTTAAAATGTATATAAAATATGCCTAAAAAATACTTTTTTCTTGAGATTCGAACACACCGATTCACCAAATGCCGCGAATTGTATTATAGTGAACTCTCTTTTTAACGGCATTAAAGTAACAAAAAAAAACAATATTGGGAATTTCTTAAAAGGACGATATGGCTAGACAAGTGTAGAATATGGCTTAACACTACAATATTTCTACAACGTTAACTAGTCTTGTGCCTTTCATCGCGGGTCTTGAGTTCAGTGATGATTGGTTTCGATTAAGTCTACAAAGCATCTTTTTCTTAGTTCTTATACGCCGCCTTTCAGAACAGAACAGAACAGAACATACATTTTATTTTGACTTAAGCATACAAGCTCATCGTCATATATAGAAAAAATACAATTACATGCAATGAGATATATACAATTCAAACAACAGAAAATGAGCATTGTTGTGAGAGTGTTCTCTTGGAATACAAAATGTAACTACAAACAATTAGTTGATATGTTGTGTACAGCGTTACAAGTTAACAACAATAACAAATGTACATAGTCTAAAAGCATCAAGTATTTATGACTGCGTCCCTTTGTTTAAATGCTTTTATACAATATAATGCTAAATCACTTAGAATTCGTTTATTGTTTGAATTTAATAATATTATAAATTTAAACATACTTGGGTTAACCGTATAATATCTGGGAATATATCTCGCCCGTAAGTCTTGATAAAAAGAACAAATAATAACAAAGTGGTATTCATCCTCAATATCATTCGAATTACATAATATGCACTTCCTCTCATTTCTTGGAATATTTCTGTGCCTTCCGATTTCAATAAATAATTTATGTGATGACAATCTTATTTTGGCAATCATATTTCTGAATTGTGTGTTTTCCAATATTGTCAAATATGTTGACCTTTCGAATGTTAGTTTAAGTTCTTTGTATATATAAAGTGCAGAAGATGATTCCACTCCCATTCGCCACTCAGTTATATAAATGTCTTTAAGCCGTCGATCAAGGATAGGTATAAAAACTTTAATATTAACAGAAGATGGAAATTGCCAAACATCATTAAATCCTGAACTTTGTAAAATATCCCTGACCTTCGATGACCAATTGACTACTCTAGGATTCTTTTCAATACTAAAGCGTTGTTCTTCAATGATAGTTTTTAAAATGCAATTATTTTGTTTTTGACCGTGTAGGTTTAACCAATACTTTATTATTCTTTTAAGTCTACCAATGTATAATGGGAAACGTCCAAACTCTGAGTACAGAGCCAATGTGTTTGTAGATAACTTTACGTTTACAATCCATTTACAAAATTTTTTATGTACACGCTCTATAATTTCCGTCGTTGAAAATCCCCAAACTTCGCAACCGTAGTTCAAAACAGAAAGAACATAAGCATCAAACAGATTAAACATAATATTAATAGGTACTTCCCTATTCCTTGTTATACTAAATAATGAGTTTAAAGATCTAAGCGCTTTGCCAGCTAGTGTTTTGGTTGCATGCATAAAGGAATTACCACTCGAGAATACAACCCCTAAATAATTAAAACGGTTTACCACCTCAATATTTTGACCCGCATATGTCCATGTATAATTTTGACCTAGTAGACCCCCTTTCCTAAATACCATTATTTTCGTTTTTTCAATATTTACTGATAGATTCCATTTCAAACAATATTGCTCAAGATTATTTAGTGATTCTTGTAGGCCTTCTTTAGTGTCTGATATAATTACGGCGTCATCTGCGAATAATAATAGGTATATAGAAATTTGATCTAATGTAATACCTGATGAATTACTTTGTAAATACATCTCTATGTCATTAAGGAAGAGACTGAATAGAATCGGCGAACTTATTTCCCCTTGCAAGAGACCAATATTGCTGTCAAAGACATCTGATAGCTTGCTCATATGTTTCACACATAATTTTATTTCGTTATACATGGAGCGAATGACAGATAGTATTTTACCATCGATGCCAGCCTTTATAAGTTTATACCAAAGAGCTTGTCTGTCAATTAAACCGTGTGCCTTACGATAATCAACGAAACAGCAGAATAGTCTGCCCTTTTCTTGGAATTTTTTGTCGATTAAAGCATTAAGTATAAAAATAGCATCTACTGTACTGTAATTGGCTTTAAAACCAAACTGTGCATCGGTCAAAACATCATTTACTGACGCCCATTTTTTTAACCGTTCATTTATAATATTGTTGAATAGTTTGGCAAAGCAACTTATTAATGTAATTCCACGATAATTATTAGTGTCCGAGGAATCACCTTTCTTAAACACTGGAATTATAACACCTGTTGACCAGCTTTTTGGAAACACACCGCTATTTAATGTAGAATTAAAAAGTAGTTCTAAAGACCTCGCTGTTACATCTATGCTTACTTTAAAATATTCATACAAAATGTTGTCGGAGGAACATGCCTTGTTATTTCCTAATCGCTTACACGCTGCTTTAATTTCTTCTATTGTTATAGGATTGTCTAAATCGCTAAACACATGTGCGTGAAAGTTGTTTTCGTAAAACAATCTTGCACTACACTGAATCCTGTATAATTAACCTTCTTTCCAGATTATGAAGGTAAAGTATACAGAAATCACTTTTAAATTGAGACTCTCATTAAGTCTTTGCTAGACTATTGAGTATTCAAATTTTTAAAACTGATAATTACCAAAGGTGTCCGACCCGCACTAATTATATGAATTGATATTTCAGTTTAAAAAGTTAAACCTGTGTGCCAAATTTCATGCGTCAAAGGTGTCGGCAACTATGTGAGCCCCATGGTTCATATATGCAGGCTTAAGAGGTACATGTAATAGGCGTGAACAAGCTTAACATATTCGAAAAGAGAGAACTTTATGCTCAAATCACAGGTATCTCTCAAACTTTGAAGATTTATTATCAGGGTCGAGTGAAACTTTTGTGCCAAATTTCATGCGTCAAAGGTGTCAGCAACCATGTGAGCTCCATAATCCATGCACGCTAAACAGGCTATAGTAGTAAACAGTAAAATGTTCGGTAAGAGAGAACTTTATGCTCAAAGCTCAGGTATCTCTCAAACTTGAAAGATTTATGCTCAGCCACGAGTCAAACTCGTGTGCCAAATCTCATGCGTCTAAGGTGTCGGGAACCATTTGGCCCCATGGCCCATATATGCACGCTTAAGGTGGAACGCGCCTCAATTTTTTTTTTCGAGTTTCCTCACGAAATTTCGCGTTCATATAATTGAGCATATGCCTGATTTGGAAGTGTGCTTACTTTTTTAGTATTCTTAGCCGTTTCGAAACTACAAGCTTTCAAAGTATGCCACTAACGTCACTTTTGAGACGTCTGTCAATTTTCCCGCGTTCAAGCAACAAATGCCGATATTTCAGCCAATTTGACTTTGATTGCTACGAAATTTCATCACCTAGTCCGTCTTACAAATTACTTCATGTACATATAATTTTCTTATCCGTGGCTCACGTTTTACAAATTTAATGCGTCTTTAACGTCCGTTTTCAGAGACAAAATGGCGTCGCGTTTTGCTTAAAAAATCGCGGTTTTCGTTGATTAGTAAAAAATCTGCAAATTTAAATTTTGATTTTTTTAACTCTTTTGTTTAAAATTTGTACGACAAATCGTTTGATATCAAGAAAAGTATACCTTACCAGCTTCGTTTTCGCTCAATATAAATTCATCCTACCCCTCTATCTTCTTTTATTTGATGTTTAAAATACTTGTGTGTTCTGCAAATTTAGTTAAGATGTAAAAATATTTTTAAAGCAAATAATAGAATTTGGTATCAAATAAAAATTCATTACATTCCTGATACAATTCAGATATTGTTTTGGGCAGTTATAATTTCTATCAAGGCACATGGCTCTCAAACAACACCATCGTAGAATGGAAATGGGCAGTAAATCGCCGTATTTGTTGTTACTGAACTAAAATAGTGGCGCACAGAATTATTTTATCAAAATGGACATATCCTGTCAACAATTCCTTTCGAGCTGTTTTAAAAAAATTAAAATGCCTTGGATTTCTCAACATTTTAATTGCTAATGATCAACTGAACGTTTTATAATTTCGAGTTTTTGTCGAATTTTCACATATAAAATCTGGTAGGAACAAATACTAATATGTTTTGCATGTTTTTTTTTTGTTATGTATTCAGGAACAATAGATTCACATCTCCGTAATATATATTAATTTCATATCTCCATATTTAATTAATTAAAATATATTTGTGGATTTATGTTTTAATTACGATTTCACAAAGTACGAGTATACAAGTCTTTTGTGAAGCTGTAATTATCGACGTTAGCGATCTCTGATAACGTGCATGTGATGCCATTATTTCGAAAAACATAACATTTACAAGTATTCAAATACGAACAACTCAATCAATCAATCAATCAATCAATCAATCAATCAATCCATCCATCCATCCATCCATCCATCCATCCATCCATCAATCAATCAGTCAGACAGTCAGGGAATGAAAAAAATGAATCAATAAAGGAAGGAAATAATTAGTGAATTATTTGGGTTCTGATTTATTGAATATATAACAACTAGAATATTTATTCCGATGTTTTTATTTTATTGTTTTCTGCTAGTGTCCTTAAAATTACAATGGTAAATTGTAATTTAAAACACGAACGTTTACTGAACGGTTTATAAACTAATTTTATTACAAAATGCTCTTGTTTATTCCCAGTTTAAGGGCTGTTCCGCCTCAAACGAGGACATAATGATGTAGTCAGTAATCATGTGTTCGCTAGGTAACACAGTTTTATAAAACTCATTGTTTTGACAATCAAAATTTTCAAATATTGAGGTTTTTATCTGTAAGAATAAAAATGTTCTCTTTACCTCTTTAAATATAATTAACATTTTCAATTATTTCTTATTGTTAACCAGCAGACTGTGTAATTCATTGAAAATAAATACCAGATAATAAATAAAGGGAAGTAATAAAATTGCCGACGGGATTGTTAATCTTGCATTGTGAGTAAAAACACAACAACATTAAGCAGTGATAAATCTATTTAATTTCTAGAAGAAATGTGTAAACTTACATTACAGTACGTAATTACTTTATCATGACGGTTAGAGAGTCGCCAATTGTGAGCTGGCATTACATAATTCCTTGTATGCATGTCCGAGCGCACCGCAAGGCATCTGTTGGGTACCATCTGTCCGACCGAGCGCACCGCAAGGCATCTGTTGGGTACCATTCCCATTCATTCCGTTGTGTCTTGTTGGGTACATTTTTTGCTTATTGGGTAGTTTTAAACAAAAGAAATACCCAACAAAGGGTCAAATGTGGGAACGTCCGTGTTTGCGTCCACTCCGTTCGTGACCATGGTGCGTCAGTGAAAAGCTATTTCATTCTCTAGCAAAATTTGCAATGCGTAAAATTGAAATTGTAAAATCATTGTCTAACCATAAATGCTGCTGGGATAATAGAAAGATTGAAGAATGGACGATAGGGAATGAACGCCAGATATCCCACGTAAAAGAAAGCAGTATTTCAACGCCAAGTAAAAAAAGATAGAGGGGTAGGATGAATTGATATTGAGCGAAAACGAAGCTTGTAAGGTATACTTTTCTTGATATCAAACAATTTGTCGTGAAAATTTTAATCAAAAGAGTAAAAAAAATCAAAATTTAAATTTGCAGATTTTTTTCTAATCAACGAAAACCGCGATTTTTTAAGCAAAACGCGACGCCATTTTGTCTCTGAAAACGGACTTTAAAGACGCATTAAATTTGTAAAACGTGAGCCACGGATAAGAAAATTATATGTACATGAAGTAATTTGTAAGACGGACTAGGTGATGAAATTTCGTAGCAATCAACGTCAAATTGGCTGAAATATCGGTGTTTGTTGCTTGAACGCGGGAAAATTGACAGACGTCTCAAAAGTGACGTTAGTGGCATACTTTGAAGGCTTGTAGTTTCGAAACGGCTAAGAATACTAGAAAAGTAAGCACACATCCAAATCAGGCATATGCTCAATTATATGTACGCGAAATTTCGTGAGGAAACTCGAAACAAAATTTTGAGGCGCGTTCCACCTTAAGAGGCTATGGGCGAAAACAATCTTAAAATATTCGAAAAGAGAGAGATTTATGCTCAAATCTCAGCTATCTCTCAAACTTAAAGGTTTTATGCACAGTCACGAGTAAAGCTCGTTTTCAATATTTCATGCGCCAAAGGTTTCGGCAACCATGTGAGTCTATTATTTGCACGCTTATTAGGCTTTATGTGTAAACAAACTGAAATATTCCTAAGAGAGAAATGTATGCTCAAAGCTCAGGTATCTCTCAAGCTTGGAGGATTTATGTTCAGCCACGAGTCAAACTCGTGTGCCAAATTTCTTGCTTCAAAGGTGTCGGCAACCATGTGAGCCCAATGGTCCATATACATGTATAATTTGACAGCAGAATAAATCTTTTTACTGTTCGAATCAGGTGCTTATTCCCCTGTTTCCAAAAATGTTCGGATCTGGTTTACATGCCCTAATGTTTTTACGAACGGTTTTCCAATTTTGTAGAAAAAAGCTGTCATGGTTATGTGCAATAAATTTCCGTAAAGGTTAGATATAAGTATTCTCTTTAGACTAAAACAATTTTATATGCAAAACCTTTTCTGATTAATTGGAGTTTCGTATTTCCATTTAAGAAGAGAAAACAATTTGTCTGGAAATCAAGTATTCAGCAATGTGCTAAATGGAAATTTATTACGCTGGCAATATCGCAAATCATTCAATTTTTCATTTATACTGGGACCATTTATCGGCAACGACATTAGGGTTGACCCAATTAAGAAGCCAGATTATTGAAACCACAATAAAAATGTCTTCAAAACTTAAAACATCCTAGAACAATGAGCTAACTACCTAACAGAACAAATTATGTGATTATCCATGTACAATTACTGACTCAATTTACTAAATAGTACGATTTGTGTGATTATTAACGAACAATTAGCTGAATACGAAATAGTAAAACTTTGCCTAAAACGGTATGATTGTATCTTTATTTAACACGCGTTAAGCAAAGTATGAACAGTAAAGGAAAATAGCTACATCTAAAATTTCAATGAAATTCTTTATACATCGATACACAAAAGCTAAGTTATCCATTTTGTTTGCCTGTTAACAGAATTATCGGTTATGTTAGGTCTAGCTATTTTTAAAAAAAACTGTTCTGACGTTCTAACTATTTAGCATTGTCCACTTTAATCATGTATTATGATGCAAAGATTCCAATTTTTTAAATCAATAGCTATCATTTCGGTAATTAATTTTAATTTTGATAGATAATTATCACAACGTTAAGAATCTTTCAATTAAATTTAACTGATCAAATGTCATTGCTTGTGACATCTTTATCTCTATCAATTATAATCAATCATAACACGAAAGGACATGCCTTCTGTGAATTCGTTTATATTTTGACACTTATCTTTGTTTACTTAAAAATAATTACTTAATATGGCTTCAAGCATACGTGTCAGATTATTGCTTGCCTTATTAAAGGCATTGCAAAGCATATTAGAACAGAGAATGGAATATACCTTCTAAAGTGACAGTAGGATAAACCTTTATGCACCATTTTAACATAAATTTATAATAAATATTATTAATTCTACTTTTAAATCTATATTTTTTTTTTATCTACAACGAAATAAAATTTGAAAACCATCATTTGCATTAATCAAACCAAAAAAGGGACTCCAGCATCAAACCGCCTTTATATTAAATTAACCACACTTGAACACAACCCCTAAAATTTTCTTTCTTTTTTGTAGTTACTACATTAGTGTCGTATAATGAATACCTATCGACATATTCCGATTAAATTGATTCATTTTTGTGCATGTTTCATAAAAAAGTTTTAGAATTTTTCTGATAATTTCATTTCATTTTTATTTTTTTCTTTTGTTAGAAAATATACAAATAATCAAAACTGTCAATGGCGGTTTTGTGATTCAGCTGGTAGATAAAGGGAATGGCTCTGTATTGTGCACTACCAGGGCCCAAGATCATAAAAAACTTAATCAGGAGACCAATCTCAAATCTCGAGCATCTGATTGACCAGTGGCCATTTCAGCCAATGTGATGCTTAAGATTTGAGACTGGTCTTCAAACTCAGGTTTATGATCTTGGGCCCTGATTAGCCGATCGAGCTAGCTAGATATGGACCATTAATGGTATAAGCTGGTCCTATTCCATTCGTGTATGTCCTGCTTTCGGTCACTATATGAAAAGCCAACTGCTAAAGTTCAACAATACCTAACATCCCTTGCCTCATGTCAACCTTCAAAAAACCGACAGCAATTGATATTATTATCTAAACCCCATATGAAACTTACTTTGTATGTTAATAATTGCAATAAATTACACTAAACACGTTCATTTTCAATGCTGGGGAATCCGTTGTAAACGACATAAGTCACAACATTTTTACTAACCCAAGAACATTGTTTCTTTTATCCGTGTCATCGTGTTCTTGCTACATGTAATTTGACTCCAAAATTAAAATTATTGAATAATCGCTCCTTTGCCTTTGCAAAACTTTTATCTTTTTTATTTTTGATATGTTCGTGTGCGTTTACATGCAACATTGTTGGGATGGTGGTTAGGTTGGGGTGTTTTCACCAGGGCGCCTTGTGCTTGTTTGTTGTTGTGGGGGGCTGTTGGGGCGGGTATGTGGTTGGTGCGCCCTGTAGCATGGTTTAGACCCTCAGTGACAGTTTGTTTTGCGACTGTCGATTCCAAGGCGGTAACCTAAGGGTTCTTTTTTAATTGTATGAGGAGTCTTGTTTGAATTAATTGTGGCGATTACTGATATGCATATTTCACTGTTTCACATTGACTGAAAGTAAAAACTGCACGGTTAAACACTTTGTTGTACTTTCTGTGTTGTAGGGGTCTGATGAACCGAAATTTTCACACAAACGAAATCGTCACACGTGTGAAAAATTCGTACGAGTTCTTCACATACGAGTGAAAATTTCGTACGAAAATGGCCAAACATGTGCTGTGAAAATTTCGAGGCCTATTTTCTAACCACCACTAGATATCAACGAATTTTTCACATAATTATGTGACACATTCCTACGTCTTGCACACATGACTATGTTATGAAGTTAAATCCTGAAAACTATAATTATTACTGTTAGCTCTTAGGATTTACATAATTTCTCAGCATTTAAAAATATCTCTAGCTCCTTGGTATCGTGCATTTTTGATGCATGAAATCGCTCCTTTGCTCGGGAAAGCATAATTTAAACAAGATGCAACGATAAAGGACCTATAAGTCGTATTGCATTATATAGGAAATCAGTATAGATATTTTCCTAGTTTAATCATAGGTAAATGCAAAATAATTTTATAAAATGAGAACTTGCAAGAATTTTCGTCAAGCAAACGTCACGCGACGAATCGCAATGTTTCGTGTTGTATTGTAAAGTGACGATGTTGTATTGCAATAAAGCAATATCGTATCGCGTAATAACATGTCGTGCAATGCGATACGACATTGCGACATTGCGACATTTTCCGAATTTCGTATCGGATTTTCATGCGCTGGTTCCGTCTATTTGTGATTTGTAAATAAAAACATGTCTTTTAATTATCTGTGTTTCAAATTCATCTTTAACTCGGCTGTTTCGAAGAAAAAGTCGAGATTTTGTCATAGCCCCCCTCGTTGTCGTCGTTGTCGTCGTTTTTGTCTTGCAAAAACTTTGAAAGTTTTCAATATCTTTGGTGTTATCCCGTATATCATTTTCAAACTTGGAAGACTTCCTGAATTTGTTAGACAATTTATCTAACTCTATAATGGTTATTCTCTGAATTATGCCCCTTTTATCTTAGGACATTCTTTAAAAGGTACAATATAGAGGTTAAGATTTTTACGTGTAACGTGTACGTGTACGTGTAAAGATTTCAACACTTGAATTCAATAAGGGCTAAGCAACGCATCGTTGAACAATGCCGATAACTGCACGTCACAAGTTACGAAGGGTTTCAAATTTGCAATTTTACAAGTAAAATAGCGATTTTGCTACTTGTTGAAAACCAATAACGTGTGGTTATAGGGAGAGTCATTGCATCGTGGGAAAATGCTACAAGTACGAGTACACGTACACGTACATGTTACACGTAAAAATCTTAACCTCTATATTATATCTGCTATTACTCGATGCATTGCCTCAAAACTTGGAACACGCCTTAAGTAAATGATGACAACATGCAATTGTGTGGAAAGTTACATACATAACTCCATCATGATTATTGAATTTTGCCCCTTTACTCCATCATGATTATTGAATTTTGCCCCTTTTTAGCTCTACTATTCTAAGAATATGAAGAGCTGTTACAGTCACCCGTGCGTCGGCACGCGCGTCCGGTTAAAGTTTTGGGATGAAGTTATATCTCAGAAACTACTTAAGATATTCAATTAATGAAAGTCGCACGTGGCTTCGGATTTTAACAGAATTATGGACAGTTATGTACTTAGAAAAAAACCTCAACCTAGGTTAAAAGTTTTGGAATTTAGTCATATCTGTGAAACTATTGAAGAAATTCAATTGAAAGTTCACACATGGCTCCTTGGTCATTATGTAAGATTACTAATTAATCCCACAACTTTTGGTTGAATTTTAACAGAATTATTCCCCTTAATGTACTCAGTAAAATCTTAAACCTAGGTTTTAAAGTTTTTGGAATAAAGTCATATCTCTGAAACTGCTAAATATTTTCACACATGACTTCTATATCACAAAACATAATATAATAGCGTTAATGAAATAGTCAAATGACTTCGAAATTATCAGGCAGCGTGCACTGCCGACGGTGGTGCTTGTATATTCTACTCTAGGCAGCGTGCAATGCCGCCGGTGATGCTCGTACATTCAACCCTAGGCGGGGTGCACTTTCGCCGTTGGTGCTCGTTCCTTCTGCTCTTGGCAGCGTGCACTGCCGCAGGTGATGTTCGTACATTCAACCCTAGGCGGGGTGCACTGTCGCCGTTGTTGCTCGTTCCTTCTACTCTTGGCAGCGTGCACTGCCGCAGGTGATGTTCGTACATTCTACGTTTGGCAGCGTGCACTACCGCCGGCGGTGCTCTTACATTCTACTCTAGGCAGCGTGCACTGGCGCCGGCGCTCTTACCTTCTACTCTAGGCAGCGTGCACTGCCACCGGTAGTACTCGACATCGCGTTCCTCCGATAACAAGGCACTCGTCATGACGCTATCGTATCTTCATTGTTTGGGCTATAAGAGGAAGAACTCAGATTCATTACTGAATCAAACCATCCTGAAGAAATTCGCCTGATACGCAAAAAGGTCCTAGTGATTTTCATTGGGCGAGTGCGTGTGTTTTTTGATAGATCCTCTGATATACGTACCTTTGTTTAAAAAATATGTGAATTTTCCGTTGGACAATATTTTGTCAAATCATTTTTCTACTTTTTTGTCATGTGAAAATTTCGTACCTGTTTTAGGGGGGTCTAAGGTTCCATACGAAATTTTCACAAATATGTGAAATTTTCGTACGAATTTTTCACACGTTTGTGAGGAATTCGTACGAATTTTTTCACACGTGTGACGAATTCGTTTGTGTGAAAATTTCGGTTCAACAGGGGTCTAGCGTTATGCAAACCACAACAAACTGTTCTACAGAACCAATCATTATTGGTTTATATAGACTAAATTAAGTCACCCTAAGTCCTGTGTTTTTTTCAATGCAAATTTGGCCGAAATTCTACATATTTAAAAAAAGCTATATATTTCTTACAATAACTAAAATTTAACCCCTTTATTTAATTAATTAAGGAATAAATTTCGTGTTTGATAAGTTCATCGAGTCTTGAACGTCATTAGGGCTGGTTAAAGTGTGTGGAGTCCGAAGGACTCCACGCGTGCTTTAACCAGCCCTAATGACGTTCAAGACTCGATGAACTTATCAAACACGAAATTTATTCCTTATATTTACACCTCATTTTATCATTTTGTTTCTAAATTTAATATAAAATATATACTTTTTACTAATTTCGAAATGTTGTTTAAAACATTTCTTACCCCGGGTTTGGCATTTGGACTGGTCCGCCTATTTACTCAAATAAAAAAATCATACTACGACCAAAAATAGTTCCATGTTTATTGAACACATTCATCCGTTTTTCTTAAACATTTATATACAGAAAAACCTAATATTTCACAACAAACATCAAATTTGTATCACAGCAAGTACTATCTATGCGAGTAAATGATAGTCTAAGTAAAAAACGTTATTTTTGCGGGATGTTAGAAAAGACTAATGCGTTAAATTTTCAACCAATGATAATTCTAGAAAATGGAACGGTACGAGTTTACATCCGACCCTGGCTGAATCGGATTTTTGGCGGCCATTTTCTTTCTCGCTTAAAACATAAAAATGGGGGTTCGGGGGCGGTAGCCCCAGATATAACATAAAACAGGAACACGAAACGAAAGAAACAACTGGATTTGATGTCATATAAGTAAACTTGTTTACTTCCGGTTTGAGGGGTATAAAAGCAACTAAAAATAAAAGTAATCTAAAAATAGCAACATTCCAGGAAGAGCTATCTAAAATTAGCAACAATTATAAAAATAGCGGGGATTTCATGACGTCAACAGGGCATTCCTTTACCAGGATAGATTGCAGTTTACATCCGACCCTGAATGTACCATTGCGCGGTGATAAGGCTAACGGTGTTCATTGAAGATTGAACTTCACTCGTCCGGTAAACGATATTGAAGCAGTGGAAATAAAGGTGTAAATATATCGGTATAGTTGAACAGTACGAACACCCCTAAGCCAATGCTTGTTCCGATTATATCCGCAATGCCTGTCTATTTCACTTTTTTGACGATTTCATATTTCGTATTTTTAATTTTAAAGGTCTATGGAATCAATGATTTTTTTATTTAAGAATGAGTGTCACTGGAGTCAACAAATCAAAATTTGTGAAAATATCGCGGTTTGAAATAGGCCATTTTGGAACGTAGAAACTACCGTAAGCAGCAAAAACAGAATCGGAAAACGAAAGTGTCCAATACGGATTTTTTTAATATGACTTGTTATATAAATCATGCGGATCAACCCAGTACTATTCTAAAATTATTCATGGATAAACAATGTTCTCAACCTGACGCTTTGGTATTTGCCAGACGTAATAATGTTAAGTATTAGTAACTTGCATGAAACTCATAATTACAAAGCAAAGCTAAAATTACCACACAGAAAAGATCAGATTCTTATGTAACACTAACGCAAATTTTATGAGAAATATCACAAATATCACAGATTCACTGAACGACAACGAATAATCTTCGAAGTTATTGAATGCACAAGACGAACTAGTAATCTTAAATTTCAGGACACAAATAAGGATTGAACACTGGCGGTATTTAAAATGCAATCGTTCACATTACTTGCATGGTCATAAAGAGATTGTCCCTTGTGTTTATAAATATGTATGATCTAAACGTAATTGTTAGTAACAAATGAATTATGATCCCAGGGTACAATAATTTATTTATTACAGAGATACGGACAATTTGTTTTGCAAGTTTCAGGCTTTAGTTATAAATTACATTTACATATCTAAATAAATGTTTAAATTTCACAATGAATTCATCCATTTGTTAATCCCGCGAGAAAGCTAATGAAAACAACAAAAGAATGTTTAATTAATTTAAACCTGAATCAGCAACAATGATGAAATCTGCAATAAAATATACGTTTATATAAATTTCAACATTATATGTATGATAAAAAAAACTAGTTTTTAAGTGGACACTGAAAACTTCATAAATGTATAGGGTGTCAAGTTAGCATTGCAATTAACTGGTAATTAACTGAACGACTGAACCAAACTCTGCCTTGTGGTCACTTTTAGCTGCGAAATTATGGTCATTGTTAGCCAGAATTTTTTTACTCATAATAACATAACAGGTGGGTCGGCGCTTAATATATATGTGTACCTTCATTGAATGTTCTTACTTAGCATACTCTAGTTGTTCCCTATTGAAATTTGTACGTACAGCACTTTTTATCAAAGAAGACAAACAAAAACTGAAATTCCCGCTTAAATGCGGTTTCCGCATTCACCCAATTTTCCTTTGTGTTTTCGTTAAAGACATAGGTAATTTTGACTGACGGTCAATGAAATGTGGGGCATTAGGATGAGGAAAGCAAGACAAGTAAACTGTAAAATAGCTGTTTTTTGTATATAATAAAGTAAGTAAGTAAGTAAGTAAGCAAGTAAGTAAGTAAAGTAAAGTAAAGTAAAGTAAAGTAAAGTAAAGTAAAGTAAAGTAAAGTAACGTAACGTCAAGTCAAGTCAGTCAGTCAGTAAGTAAGTAAAGTAAGTAAGTAAAGTAAGTAAGGAAGCAAGCAAGCAAGTAAGTAAAAGTAAGTAAGTAAAGTAAAGTAAGAAAAGTAAAGTAAAGTAAAGTAAAGTAAAGTAAAGTAAAGTAAAGTAAAGTAAAGTTAGTAAGTAAGTAAGTAAATCATTTTTATAGTGACATGTGAACATCGTTACAAAACAACATTAATTTATAAATAAATAGAAGTATCCAACCGGCCCAACGGGCCTATTTGTCACCTGATAAGAACATTTTAAATGTCAAAATTCAGCTGTTTCAGAAAGATTAAAAGAATATTTATGGTATATACTTCTAAATTATTAACTGAAAGCTTGTCAATTATTATATAAAATACCTTTTCTTTTTAAATATGCTGCTGTAATATATTTTGCAGTTTGTCTGATATAGTTTTTCATTAAAACACGCAGTTTTACGTTGTCGTTTATGTTCTGAATTTTTAATTAAGGCCTGGCTGTAATTGTAATTCTGAGTTAACAAGTAATTGTAAATATATAGCAATGAAAACCCATTGTAACATTTATTTTGAAACATTTAAACAGCAATTTAAAGAGCATTATGTTTAGTCAATAATTTGTCAGTCGATAGTTTTATAAGGCACCTGCTAGAATACGGGGTCATTGTCTGGTCAAACTGTACTGTTGAAAAACTGAATTCACTTGAATCAGTCCAGTTGGCCGCCACCAGGATTGTTACAGGCGCAACTTAACTCTGTGAAATCACCAAATTGTATCAAGAATAACAATGGCAAAACTTAATGAACGTATAAAACACCGCAGACTAGTCTTATTCTGCAAAATGAATAATAATCTCGTAAAAACTTATCTACAGTCAATGCTACCGACCAGCTACCAATTTAGAACCACATACACTTTAAGAAATAATTCCGATCTTACCCAAGTTCATTTTAAAACGATACCTTTATGCTTACCTCTTTGGTTGCACGACGGTTGCTGGGGTTTAAGGGTTTATAAAGGTTTATGGGGAAATCTTTTCTTAAAAGAACCTAGAAGCTCGAGTTGTTTCTTTTATCCCTGACATCGTGATTTTACTCCAGGAGCTCTAGTCTCTGTAAGATCATTGAGTACCCGCCCTTTGGCTTTGCAATGCTATAAGATTCTTATGTTTATATGTTTGTGTGCTTTTGCACGCAACATTGTTGAGCCGATAAGTGTGTTGGAATGGTTTCACCAAGACAACTTGTATTTGTTTTGTGATATGAGAACCTGTTGGGGCAAGTGTGCAGGTTGGTGCACCAGTGGCAATTTGATTTGCCACTGACCGTTCCAAGACGGTAACCCCTCGGGTTCTCATTTTTGTTAATTGTAAGTTGTGTCTCTTTTGAAAATGATCATTTTATTAACCATGCTCTCTCCCTCTCTTCTTCTTGACTGTGTGGGGAGGCTGTTTTTTCTGAATGTTGCGATTTCTGATATGATTTTTGTATTTTATTTAACTACCCATTGAAAATAGTTTATATATTACATTTTGTGTATTAAGCGTTTTCGCTTGTTCTTTAATTCATAGTATTGCATGTGCATATATCTGAATTAATATTGTTTAAACCAGAAAACATTTGCCGAGTATAGTTGGCAGATAGCGTTCATTGGTCGTTTCATCAAAACAAAGACCTGTTAGCATGTTGTAATAAATATTTATGTGTAACATTTCAAAACATCAATCTTAATTAAAATTAACTATTGATAACAGTTTTAACTGTTTAAAACGCTCTGGCACTTGCGTTGAAACATTTGTGTGGGAAACGCTGTCGGAAGATAGAGCAGTATCGTTAGTTTTGAAAATGTTTGTCTGGCGTTTAGCAAGAGTTCTGATGCTGATTCTGCACTGCGCTTTCAGTAAGGAATATTCAAATAAATGGGTAAGACTAAATACTGACTATACATATGGGACACCAATGTCCGTAGAAGAAGGACCGATTTCAGCGGCGCAGTGCCTTGCTAAATGTTCGGCAACAACCGAATGTGAATGCGTGAACGTTCACCGGGATGATCGTAAGTGTGAACTATCATCCGTTCATCCTCTCGACAGCCTTTCACGAGATCAACGACTTGGATGGACCGTGTACTGCAAAAGTGGTTTGTTTTTAATATTATATTATACTTTATCGTGGAATGAACATTTAGATATATTAATATCTGCAATTTAAATATTTCAGGATCAGCCGATTGAGCATGTTCATGGGCAGTAATGGAAATGCATATTACTGTCTACGCCGCCCAAGCCTTGGCTGAGCGTCTTTCAATATTGTAGAATCTCGATAATAAGCGTATACGCTTACTTTTGAATCTCTGACGCTTTTATGTGCTTATATTTACATATGCTCCTATATTTAGGCCGCCGAATATATACTTATATTATACCTCATTTGCATAAGCCCTTCTGTATTTAATATGACGTCATCCAGTCCATAAATCGCATATTGACCGGCTATCCGGTCCATAATTCTTATATTGACCGTTTTTGACGTCATCCTGGTACGAGTTTACATCCGACCCTGACTGAATCGGATTTTTGGCGGCCATTTTCTTTCTCGCTTAAAACATAAAAACGGGGGTTCGGGGGCGGTAGCCCCAGATATAACATAAAACAGGAACACGAAACGAAAGAAACAACTGGATTTGATGTCATATAAGTAAACTTGTTTACTTCCGGTTTGAGGGGTATAAAAGCAACTAAAAATAAAAGTAATCTAAAAATAGCAACATTCCAGGAAGAGCTATCTAAAATTAGCAACAATTATAAAAATAGCGGGGATTTCATGACGTCAACAGGGCATTCCTTTACCAGGATAGACCGGTACGAGTTTACATCCGACCCTGAATGTACTCATTGAGCGGTGATAAGGCTAACGGTGTTCATTGAAGATTGAACTTCACTCGTCCGGTAAAGGATATTGAAGCAGTGGAAATAAAGGTGTAAATATAAGCAAATTATAGTAAAAATGACAGCAACAAAAGATATGAAAGAATTTAGATTCGGTATAATATAACAAATAAAACATGGCATTGAGGGCAATATGCAAGTTTACGGACTGGTTGGTCAGACCTCGGAAGGTATAGATGGCCCTCAGCTGCGCTTCGGGCCATATACCTTCCTCAGTCTGACCAACCAGTCCGTAAACTTGCATATTGCCCTCAATGCCATGTTTTATTTGTTAAATATTTGATATGCGATTATATTTAAGCCACTGAATATGAGCTTATATTTGATATGCGCTTATAGCTTAGATTGACTGAATATACGCTTATTTTTGAAACAAAATAACACTTTAAGACTACACGCGCATCAAAGATTATCAAAACACTTTATCGCCTTTTATAAAGGAAAGATGTGTTTGAAAATGCATGTTTATTTACAAATTTACAAAAATAGATCATCACTAAATTTTATATTTTGAGCATAATTCAATGCAGACATGCAAAAAGCCAAACATTATAAGTTCATAGGGTCTAATAAGATTTACATTTGTATTGTCCAACAACATTGACCTGGCACTGTGCATTTGACCCCATATACGTTAAATTTCGTAAACGTTACGATTTACGTTGAATCGGTATTCCAGCATCTATTATCACTGGGGTATTAACTGAATAAATATATCGTCGTTTTCGCTGATACCCGTGTTTATCCAATGACCTTTACGAAAATTAATGAAGTGCCAGGTCAATATTGTTGAACAATAAATAAGTGTTACACTTATTTATAGTTTTGTCCATTATTTATTTAATACACAAAACTGCGTATGCACAAGATTATTGATACTTCAAGTTACGTAAATATTACCAAACAAACATTGAAAATTATAATACTTGTTTCATTATACTCGAACAAAAGAATAAATGGTTCACTTTTAACATGTCTGCTCAACCATTATTCTTCATATTGTCGTTCTCAAGTGTTTGTTTGTTAGTTTTGTTAAGTTATTGTTGCTTTTCTGTGTGTGTATATGCGATTTATGTCTGTTTGTTTGTATCTTCACCTGAAACCTACTTATTGTTTCAGTATATTGAATTTTGTTATATCCCCATGTTATAAAAATTATGCGCTTATATTTGGGATATATTTTAACTGTAAGAGACGGGTATGCGCTTATTTTATTTTTATTTATTTATTTATTTATTTATTTTATTTTTTTTTATTTTTTATTTTATTTTTTTTTTGGGGGGGGGGGGTATTAGAATGCTGTAAATTACATACGCGCGTATATTCGGTATGCGCTTATTTTCGATTATGCGCTTATTTTCGAGATTCTACAGTATTTAACACATCGGTCTTTAAAGAGGGTTAATGATTGGATAATTTTCAAAGTTCGTTTTCATCTATTTTGATGTCATCATATCTTATTAAAACAACAGACCGATTTTTTAGCATTTAATCGCGAGCCATATTTAGTCAAGATACATATATCAGTATATAAAATATACTAGCCTTGAAATAACGAAACACAGTTGAGCATAAGACATCGCTCATTATGCGTTAAACTGTAAACAATACTAATTATTGATTCAGAATAATTTATAATACGAATTATTATTATAAAAAGCGAACAGTTTATTTTCCAAACATATTAAAAACACAAAATATTAAAATTATAACAGTAATAACAAGACATATTTTGGTGGGCTCAATTTTTTTACATAGGAAATATTTTGGGTGTTTTAGACATGTTCGAAGCTAACTGTTTCTTATGATAAACAGTTCTAATTGGTAATATTTTTTCTAGCATGCCCGGCACCTTGGCTATCTTTCCAGGGATCGTGCTACTTGATTGGGACCGAAGAAGTTGACTTCACCACTGCAATAGTAAGTTGAAGCACAAACACTTAAGGATTGAATCGATAGTTGATGGTTTCCATTTGGGTATGGAAAACAGTTGGGTTGTTTAAAGTGTGTGAAGCCCGAAGGGCTTCACGCGTACTTTAAACAATCCAACTGTTTTTCATACCCGAATGGAAACTATCAAATATTGATTCAATCCTTATATTTACACTCATTAATAATCTCTTTAATACAGAAATAACTAGAAGAATTCGCGATATTACGGCTTTTTCGAATGGCTGTTGGAACAGCTGGATTGACGACAAAGTGAATGACGGCACGCTTTTTCGCAGCAACTCGTGCCAAAAGTTGCGTGCACGGCGACGTCACACGTCAAAACATCGTGCAACGTCCAATAAATTGTGAACGGCTCTACAGTAGCCACGCCTTTTAAACTATTACGTCACACTGTTTACCATTGGAAATTATGATTCGTTAGGTGGATAAGACTTTATCGTAGAGAATGAAGTTGAAGTGTAAATATAATATTGTAATGTTTAATCAGGCATTTGGAAATTATCTATAAAAAGCAAACAAAAATGTTAATGTTATACTTCTGACACAGCCATTCAAACTTGACAGTTATACAACTATTGTCTCGTCTATGTGCAGGAGTGAAGTGAACATATGTTCATAAAACTTAGTGCCCTTACCTCAGGTTTCATGGTACGGGCCTGGATTCAGCATTTAAGGAATAAATAAGACAGGTGTGCGGGTTTCTGTTTGAAAATAAATTACAATAAATGCAACATGGTACAGTAGCTGGTTGAGTAATATCTCTGTTTATACAGAAAAACTTACCGAACCAAAACAAATGTACGGACGAGTATACTGAGCCCACTTAAATCTTTTATAACGGTAAAAGTGTAAGGAATATACATAATATCACTATATATTTCTATATTTTTATAAACTTTTTTATTAAACTTATACATATATTTTATATTTTTCTCACTTACTAGACAGAAAAATCTCTATTTTTAGCCGTGTGAGATTTCCTTATCTCGCATGGCCTTATCTAACACTCCGCGTGCTCGCGTACTTTCGTATTATTGCGCACCATATTAATTGAGCACTTTCATTATTGATTTAGCCTACGTCATGATGCTTATTACTACGTCATTTAAGTTCATTATGTGACGTAATTAAACGAATGTTTACTTTTTCAAACAGAGCAAGCTGTTGATTTTGTTTTATCAGGATTTATTTCAAAAATCATTTGGAAAGTATCTACTCGGAGGTTGCTAAATTCTCAACGCTGGAACTTGGAAGTGTTTATCGTGGTATGAGTCTGAAAATGCTAATTTTTTAGAGTGTTTTATTCTTATACCGCTGTTGCGAGCTTCGTTAAACATCAGGATCTATGAAGAAAGTGAACGGAGAATAAAATAGAAAATATACTGCTGTTTAATCGGGATATTTCAACTGGTATGTACAATTCAATTTTTTGAATTGTGACGAAATCACGAATAACCTTAAAAATCGCAGATCCGTTTTCAAAGGATAAACCAGCTGTTTTCATTCAATGAAAAAACGATTCTTTTCCTTTCTTTTATTTGTAACGATATTGTTGAAGGCCTACATGTTAGGGTTGATAAACTTTGACAGGACTTTGTATTCGTGGCTGATTTACCGTTCCTACTGGAAGTTACGCAAAAGAAATAGTTCTCTAAAAGTTTGCGTTTTTTTTCTAATTTTAAAGAACTTTGTTTAAATCTTCAAGAAGTAAGTGAGAAAAATAACCAATCATTGGTATTCGGCGAAGATCGCGGTATCCCAACCCTCGGGCAATGCTTTCCAGACGGAAACTCGGCACAGCCTCGTTTCCGTCTGGAAAGCATTACCCTCGGGTTGAGATACCTTGATCTTCGCCGAATACCAATGATAGATTCTCTTTATCTCCTAGTTTTTATTGCTGTAATAAAAGTTATCTTACCAGAAGTCCTGTGTTTATTTTAACTGAAATACAATGTCCTTCTTAAAATCGAAATAATATTGTACGAAATGTATGTCATTGTAACAAACAGCTTGCTATATCATAAATATAATATAACTAAATGTGGAACACGACTTTTCTTGCATACCAGATCAGGTCATCCAGTGATTTCACCCGTGTAGGAAATTTCGATCCTACACCCCCCCCCCCCCCCCCCCCCCGTGTAGAATGAGTCACGTGAGTGACGTCATACATTCAAGTTATTGACGTCATTTATAAAAAAGGTTAGATTTAATGTCAATATTTCAGCATAAGGAAAATAAAAAAGTTTGTATACATACATAGAAATGTTTTAAATAATAAAAGGTATGCAAGAAAAAGTATCTTGCATGAGACATTCGGTAAAGATAGAAAAATCTGTCACCTCGGGTGAACTGTTTTGGCGGGAACTCGGCAGAGCCTCGTTCCCGCAAAACAGTTAACCCTCGGTGACAGATTTTTCCATCTTCACCTCACACTCATGCATGATACTTATAATATGATAACTATATTATATAATTTGAGATAAATAGAAAATAACATATTCCTCCTCATGTATCAACTTACTACGGTGTTCCTACGGGGCCATCGTTGTTTCGCCATTTCGCCCTCTGGAGCGACAAAACGAAGACGCGTAAACACGATGCGAAATCGCGAAACAACGATGCGAGATCGCGAAACGATGATGCATAGAATATCGTGCAAAAACAACAACGAAGCGCTTTAGCGTCGTACTTTTACTACCTCGCATCGTTTGTTTTCGCGTTCTCGAATCTTGTTAATATCGAGTTTTCTTGGTCACAGCCTCGGGATAGCGAGAAAACACGATGCGAAATCGCGAAAGTACGACACGAGGTGTTATGTTATTTCACGCCCTCGCATCGTGCAATCGCAATTTTGTATCGTTGTTTTGCGATCTCGCATCGTGTTTTCGCGGTTTAGTGATCTCGCCTTCTAGTCAGCTAACACAAACATGACAAATAGAATAAAGTTAGGGATCTACACTAGATATAAACAAAAGCTGTGTGGTCAAAATAGCTAAGAAATGTAAAAATCTTTCTTAAAACAAAACATATTGAAATTTTCTGTATCATCATTATCCAAATCATCAAATATAAGAAAAAATACATTATTCTTTTGAAAGAATGCAAATAAACAGGTTAGACACAAGTCAATTAGTCAACAGGCAATGGTAAAAATCATCAATTTGAAATTTAAGGCAGAACAAACTATCATGTTGGCATGGTCT